>BHFT01003419.1:0-18529 GCA_004320025.1 Laticauda laticaudata | reverse complement strand
TCTTTTGTAATTTATATATTTTTGTGTCTTTTGTCTGTTTGTTTTGCTTATTTGGCATGTCCTGTGTTTGTAAGGGTGTTTCTTATTATTCCTGTGTTTCTTATTTGTCTAGTTTTCTTAATTACTTAGGCTTTTGTCTGAAGGGATTCTTTAGTACCTTTTATTTGATTACTTTTCCTATGTAAGTTTGTTTTATGGCTTGGCCTGACGTTCCCTTTGGGCTTTTCCTGCTTGAGTGACACCACTGTCTTCGTGAAGTTCCCTTTCCACACCATATTTTTCTCACCATGGACTCAGGATAGCTCAAAAAAGAATACCTTAAAAATAAGATCATCAACATGATTCAAATCATTTTTTTAATTATTTAAGACAAATATAAACAATAGCCATTTTGAGGATCAACATTCAGACAAAAGTCTCTGTGAATAGTCATGTTTGAGTCATGAGCCAAAGGGATGTGATTTGGAAGTATATTCCGCAAGACTACATTACTGTTGAGGGCAGCCAAGACATCTAGAACAAAGTCCTGGATGTTGAATGGATCACATGTGTAAGATCCTACACTGTATAAACAAAATAGGCATAATTCATTCAAAGTATCATAGGCAGTCAATGCTCCAGCTGTGGCATTTTACAGCATTTAAAATACCATTTCTCAAGGGTAGCCTTAGGTAAAACATAGTCTCATGTGGGACTTGCCAAGATATCAATAAAATTCACTTTCATCTCAATATTTATTGTTTTTTGTAAAATAAATTATCAGAAATGTATTTAAATTAAATGATAAATTAAATGATATTAGATCTTGTTATTTGCTGCAAATATTGCTCTTTTTCATTAAGTCCTATGTTGATATTTAACTTTTATTCTTATTTATCTAATATTCTGAAAGAAAATTATATTGCTGCATATATTTCACTATCACTTCTTAAGTATCCTTTGTCTAACCATAAGTACATCAACACCATATGGTTTCAGTTTATGTTTTTGAATTGTTAATTTAACTCCTGATTTTTTTTCCTATACCTTTTTTTGCCAATGGCTCTTAGGCCAATAAAAATAAGAAAAAAAGTGGGGCAGCTTGTCTTGTCCTCCTCATTATGGAGCAGTTTTATGATTTAAAAACATTTATTATTATCTTGGCTTTTTGTCTTTATAAATATGCAATATTCACCTGAGAAAGTTTGAGCCACAGTTAATTTTCTTCAGATTTTTAAGCATCAAGGGACATCTCACATGATCAAAAATGCTTTCTTTCCATCAAGATAACTCATAGCCACCTTATTTTTCTGATTTACATTGTTAATAACATTCGACTCTGAAACACTGAAAGAAATAAGGAAACCGTGACAATGCAAGAGCTCATGAACAGAGTGCATACTCTGATTTAAACAGTAGTAATGTAAAAAATGTTCAGATGTTAGCAAGGCTCTTCTAGTTTTATCCATGATGTTGAACTTTAAAAATAAGAATCAGAAAACAAATGCCCAGAATAAAATATTGGTAGCAAATAAAATGTTGGTAGCAAATACCTTCCTCATTTATTTGCAGTTCAAAATGAATAAATTTTAGAATAGCATCAAAATACCTGTACAATCTTTGCATAACGTGCAATACAATTCTGTTCATTATTTTTCAAAATAAATTCCTTTAAGTTTAATGCATCTTATTCTATAGTAGGCCTACAGAAAATGGGAAGTGAATCATCTTGATGAATTAGCACAACTATTTTCCAGTATATTATGATGCACTCCGTAAAATAGGTGGAACTAATGGAAGTAAGTTTATATTAAACATTCCTTACCTGAACATTTTATGTATAAAAAATGCTATAAAAACTATAAAAGCAAGTTTAGTTTATTAAAAATGTATATATTTCAAAGCAAAATTTGCAGCACTAGGAAAAATGAAAAATACTAAAAAAGGTGACTGATTATGCAGTATGGCAGATCTTGATCATGATACAATTACTGATACTCCTGCCAAGACAACAGCAAAACTGATCTGAATTATATACATTTGCACACTAACAATTTATTGCAAGTATTTTAGTGTCATTTCAACATCTGTAAGTATAGGATACTAGCCAATATTGATGCAGAAATTAAAATTATATAGACCCCTGCAAAAAATTGATCTAAACAATAATATGTTTCTTAAATAATAGATGAGAGATAAGAGGGAAAAAGCCACACTTTATTCTTATGCTAGGAATGAAAATTCATCCTTTTTAACTATGGGAAGGGAGGGAGGAAGAAAGGAAGGAAGGAAGGAAAAAAAGAAAGAAAGAAAGAAAGAAAGAAAGAAAGAAAGAAAGAAAGAAAGAAAGAAGGAAAGAAGGAAGGAAGGAAGGAAAGAAGGAAGGAAATCCAGTATTTCTTTTTTGTGGTTGTATATGTACAGGGAATGTAAATAAAGAATGGGAAGTTGGCATCAATACACTGTAGGTATTGTATAGACATTAATGTGGAACTCTGTATAACTGAACATGATATGCTGTAGGAAAGAGCAATCTTACTTTCCAAATTGAGGTCTTCACAGTCAGAATATTTTAACAAATCAAATTTCTCTGCTCACAACTAACAACTAACCTGGAAACACAGTAAGAGACAGCATTTATTGCTCTTCATACCAGTTTGCTATTTCCACTATTCTTCCCCTCCCATCACGAGAACTACCTACATTAGCAAATGACCATAGGGCCATTAGACCAATTGAGTTATGAGACAACCTGGCACAGCTCCTACTCATTTTTTTCATGGAGAGAGGGGGGGGAGGGGGGGAGGGAGGGAGAGANGGGAGAGAGAGACAGAGAGAGAGAGAGAGAGACAGAGAGAGAGAGAGAGACAGAGAGAGAGACAGAGACAGAGAGAGAGAGAGAGATCTGCCTTTCATCTGTGACATTGGAAAGATTCAATCTTACCAGCCAGCAGGAAAGCTGACCTTGGAGCCTTCTCAGATCTTTCATACTGAAATAAAAATATTTGGTGAATTTTATTAAGAATTCATAGCTCTTACAAACATGGATATGTATACAATGTACTTTCTACTTCAGAGTAATCAGCATTATGCAAAGCACAGAAAATAAGAAAACATGGCGAAAACAAGTTTGTACCAAATTCTTCTGTACCTTATCAAACTCTTCTACCCTCATCAAACTCTTCTACGATGGTTATTCATTGCTTTATCCCTCGCCTTTTGTTTTTCAAACTACTCATCTCTCTCTTTTTAAGATCTCATTAACTCCATCCAACCTTTTCCATTTTCTATTGTCTAAATCCATTTACTCCTTATCAGAGGCATCCACAGGATCCAGTTTCAATCAAAGTGAGGAAAACAGAGTTATTTGCAAGTTGTATTCCTTTCACACATGTGGGTCATGTCACAACAAATATAACTAGAGCTTGGATAAAGCCCATGAGAAGATATAAAAACCCCTCACTCTCAACTCCATGTGTTCAGCTACCCAGAATTACATCTGCTTGGTAGTTCTGTTCATCACTAAATCCTCTTTCCAATCAGTCTCCCTCCTCCATTTTGTCTCCAATGCTTTTCTCCCACTTGGAACTGAACCAAATGGACATTTCTTCCAATACTTTGATCCATGTTCATTCATTACTTGCTCATTCGTTTTTGACTGATCTCTTCTTAATTTACCCAAATCACTTCCTTTGAATTCAATTTGATTACATTCAGTTTTGTATTTCTCCTGGCATACTAAACTCTCACTTAATACAACAAACTAAGCAGAAAAATGGCAAATATTTTTCATTTTTTCATACAATAAATGTTTATACTTACTGTTTGTTTACTTCTTCATCCCAACAACCATAAGAGCTCTTATGAATAAAAATACAGAATCACTAGGTAAAGCCTCATTTTAATATCCTTCCATCTTCTAAATTCTGATCCTTATGGTATAATAAAGCCATCAAATCACCCTTCTTTTCTTCTTTCTGTTCCAATCTCTGCACTGGAGAAAACCCATTGGCTATGCAAAAGCTCTCCATCTTAATTCAACTTATTTTATTTTGTTACTGTGATATTTTATTAAATTCGGTATTTCATTGCTAAAAAAATAATGTATATTGTCAAATCATTTCTATTCAGATTAAAGTGATTAAAGTTAGTCAAATATGCATCCTTCATGCATCCCTAGGACAACACATGCTGGATAGAAATTTCAATAAGTGCAGTTTCAATGCAGATCCAGAGGATATGTTCAGAAAAGATATCTTCGAGAAAACAGCTTTCTTACAATACTACTTTCACACTCAGCATTTGTTTCAGAAGTAATGCCCATTAGAGATTTTTTTTTCAAAGAGGCAAAAAAAACCCCACTTTTCAGAAATAGTGTATGAGCATTTACACAATGCTTTGCTTCAAAATAGTTAAAATTCCACTTAGAAGACTTTTAATCATAGCTGCATTGCTGCATTTTTGTGTGTGGTTAAGATATCTGAAAACAGATTCAATAGAAATCACCAGAGAAAAGAAACGAGTATGGTTCCATATTTGTCAAATATGATATAATGCTTCTGGGGTTGTCCAAGGACAGACCGATCTTCAATTTCCTCCTCCTCCTCCTCTTCCTGCTCCTCCTCCTGCATATTCCAAGAAAGATGGGATATTGCTGAGCCAACCTGTGCCTGAAAACAAATGGTAATTAATGGTAATATCACTGTCCTTAATACAGCAACTGAAGGAGAAGTAATGTAATTTCTAGAGAGTCAGACTATAAAATTTGGTCCAGAAAAATTTACTTCAACACCACTTTATTTATTAAGCTCATTTGTAGGTGTTGAATCTTAAATGCCTAAAAGTGTTATAACAAAGATAAAACAGTAGGGCAAACTTCCTTGAGTTTACTGATCAGACTTTTTTTTTCTTGAAATAGTTTGTATTACTCTCCTCTCCTCTCCATGCTTTGGGTCCCTATGCTTCCTTAAAGCAAAGATTCCAACTGTTGTCCCTGACTCCTATCATTCATACATACATTTTATATTATTGATGTGTGTGAGTCTCCTTTTCTTTCTGCATTGGTTGAAAGAGGTGGCTATGAAAAACAGCCATTTAATTGAATGGAACTTAGCAGCCTGAGTGATGAAATCTCAGAGAAAGGATTCTGGAAAACCCCATGTTCCACTTTACCTATCAAGCATAAATTCAAAAACAAGATAAGCTTTTCTCTGCTGCTTTAATATCTAACAATCTGTTGCATTAAAAAGAAACAACTATTATATGTTGGAATGGCAACTTTCAGAGTTACCTAGCCATTTGTAAGGCATCCAGAAAGTATCCATGATATCAATCACTCCAAGACGTTATCTCTCCAATTGATTTATTGGAAACAGATCTGGCATGTCAAAAGCAATTTCCCAAGTGAAAGTTTTTTCAAGTATTACAACAAACCACCTTCTCTCCTCCCACTTCTTACATTTCATAAATCACGAGAACCAATTAACTGCAACTGGAAATTCTTAATACGACATACAGAATAAACCCTGAACTTTTCAACTCCTCTAACTCTCTAAAAAACATGTGGCAGCTGAATTTTAAAGCTGACAGGCGTCCTTCCTTGAAAATTCCTCCTCCTAAAAGAAAAGAAAAAAAAACACATACAGGGTTAATACATTGTCCTTAACTTCCTCTCTCCCCTCCCCCACAAGGACCCTTCGATTGTGGGAAAATCCTCATGGAATTGGTTAACCAATGATCAGCATGGAACATCTCAACTCTTTACCCAACTAGCATCTGAGAGGGGGTATCCTTTCCATAAGACCAAATATTGCAACGGCCATGGTGTAATCTAGAATCAAGAATTTTTGAATCTCATGTGTTTTCCCCATTACCATTAACAGTTAGGGGGAGAGATTGGCAGTGGTCTTATTTATCGATGTAGCAGCTGGTTTTTAGAAAAACACCGGATGAATTTTCCCCAATAATCGAGAAGACTTAATTGGACAGTGACCAGATTGATTAACTTTGAAATTGGGAATGGACCCAAGAATTTTGGACCCAGCTTCTTACTGGGCAGTTTCAACCTAAGGTAATTGGTCAACAAATATACTTTATCCCCTACTTAAAATGCAGTTGAAGAGATCTATGTTTATCCGCCTGTTTTTTATAATTTTTTGCAGCTTTGATCAAAGTTTTTTTGTATCTTTCCCATCCTTTCTTTAATGAATTCATCCATTTTGTTAGGGACATGGAGTGAGGGATGTTGTCTAGTAACTCTGGCATTGGGACAAAATCCATTCCAGTGTGTTGATTTGGAATGGAATTAATCCATGCTGCTATGTGCTGCATTATTGTAAGCAACCTCTGCAAAAGGTAATAACTCAGCCCAATTTTCTTGTTGATAATTTACGTAGCATTTAATGTCTTGTTCAATCATGGTGTTAGCTGTGTAGTTGAGCCACCAGTCTGAAGCATCCCCTCATTCATCTGATTTGTTATGGCTGTAGCCAAATCACGCTCTGTGGCATATTGATCTCCAAATTGTTCTACATGGAATTGGATTCGAGTGAGGAAGTAATTGAAATGTTTCATGGCGGCCATCAAATATGGCGCTTGAAGGTATTTGGTCGGCCTGGGTCATGGTTGCAGAGGTGCGCATGCCAGGCCTGCACGGTTGTACTGGAATGGAAGGAACAGGCCGGGTGGCGTACCTAGGCAGGATAGGCCCCCTGAATCTTGGCTGGGTGGTGCCTCTCTGGAATAGGGGTCCCTGTGGCTCGTTGCAGTTGGGGCTGCAGTTGTGGTTGCCAGGAGGAAGATGGGTGTGGCCTGGTTCCCTGGTTGGGTGGAGGATGTGGCTGCTGGTCTGCTGTTCGGGCAGCCCCCCTTCAGATCAGAGCTGTGTTTGGTGCTGGATGCCATTGGCATTGAATCCACCCTGGCCTGGATTAAAATCCCCACCCTGGAGGGATACTCTCTTGAAGGGGCAAAATTCCTTCTGGAAAATGAGGGGATTGCCTCTGAAGACTGCCAACAACCTCTGTTAGTTGATGCTTCTTTCTGGCTTCCTCCAACTTGCATCTGTATCATCTTCTCATTCCTCACGATACTTGGGTAAGTGAATGTGGGTGGTCTCAAGCTTCCACCTGTCCAAACAGACTGGGAGACCAAACCTGTCACCTTTAAATTCTGGAAATGTTGATGTAAATCTGCCCTTGATGGACTTCCAGGAATAATCTGGGGTTTGTCTTCTTGAGAGAATTCCGACCCCAATTTCTCTCTCTTCTCTCCAATCTGACAGAATAACCATATGCTTGGGCTAGAGAAAGATTTCTTCTTCAAACACGCTGGTTACTCTGCCTTATAAACTTCTTGAGTTGAAATGTCTTCGGTATAGGCTCCCAAAATCTCTTTAATCCTCCTGCCATCCCTGGAAGCATCCATCACTCTCCTCCCAAACAAGGGTTGGCAGGTTCAATATAATGCATCCAGAGGAGGGCCGCCCCACACATCCCCCCTGCAACACCTCCAACTTTGGCTGATTGTTGATAATCTCCATCTCAGGAAAAAAAACCTCTGGAGGTATTCAGCCAAGCCCTTTAGAAAAAAATTGACTTGGAAATAGTATGTAAGGCATCCAGAAAAAAATCCCATTGTATCAATCACCCCGAGATGTTAATCTCTCCAATTGATTTATTAGAAACAGTATCTGGCATGTCAAAAAGCAATTTCCCAAGTGAAAGTTTTTTCAAGTATTACACAGAATCCACCTTCTCTCCTCCCACTTCTACACTTCATAAATCACAAGAGCCAATTACCTGCAACTGGAAATTCTTAATACGACATACAGAACAACCTTGAACTTTTCAATTCCTCTAACTCTCTAAAAAAAATGTGGCAGCTGAATTTCAAAGCTGACACCATTATGTTCAGCACTTGGTGAAGAATTCTCAAAGCTCTAGCCATTAATCATTTGGAAATGGTAACTTTAGAGAAAAACACTATTGGGATATGAATGGAAAACCCATTTTCATAAAAGAGTATGGAATAAAGTGAAAGAAAACCTAGCTTGGTGGCAAATGGCACATGAATAAACACATTTAGTGCTACCACACTTGTTTTGGTTATCAATATATTATAATTTGGAATTACTACTTCTATTTTATAAGGCAAAAAAAGATCAATTTAATTTGTATTGCAGGAGTAAGAAAGAATTTTCTATCATATATGTGTGTGTATTATATATAATTATATTAGATATATATAATACACAACCACATACACACTCATATGTAGGCATATGATTTTACTGGAAAACATCCTGTTAGGGTAATGTAACCAATGCATTTCAGTTGAACATGACTGAATGAATGGGAGGAAATGCAAAGCCTAAAGGATATCAAAAAAATTACGTAACTGCTTTATTTTATACCTAGAAGGAAATATTTCATTATTCTTATTTTGGCATCATCAAAAAGTACACTAACAGGGAAAATATCTATTTAACTAAGTAAATAGGAAGAGAAAAAAAGAAAGAAAACAATAGAGAGATTTGCCATTGCAGACATTGTAAAAGATATCTATGTGTACATGTATGTGTGTGAATGTCTCTGTGTGTGCATGTACACACACATTGTGTGTGTGTGTGTGTGTGTGTGTGTGTATGTATGACTGTGAAAATGAGAGTCTTAGAATGTAGAAAATCTACATTTCAACAACAGTTTCTCTGACATTTCTAAATTTATTGGTTGTTAAAATATTGTGATTGTTTATATTCTAATAGAATAGAATGTGAACTAAAAAGGGCATTTTTTATTATGATTAAAGCTAAAATGCAAAAAAAATAGCTTTTCCTGCTTCCAAACTTTGCAAGTTTCCTCATGTTGTCATATTTACATAATCCAGCAATTAATTAGGTAAGTTAATCTATTATACTATAACAACCCAATGGTGACAAAAAGCATACTTTGATAAGCAGTACCTTCATTCATTATAACCTTCAATCTTTCACATTGTTGAAGAGATCATTGTATGTATGTAAGTATGTATGTATGTATGCCAGGAGGTTGCCTCCTGTCATGTCTGCTTCCTTGTGGAATTTGCATAAAGAATACTTCAGTTCCTTCTCTTTCCCTTCCTGAAGCAGAGTTAAATTTGGAGGTAGGAATAGTGAGGGAAGGTATCAGTGCTGCAAGATGGAAAAATTAGAATATTCTTACCAGTGAAATATACTGAATATTGAGTAGAAAAATGAATAAAACATAGCTTTTTATGCATCTTCTTGAGCAAGTGAATCAAAATTTTTGGAGGGGATATAAAATTAAAGATATTAAAATATTCAGCATTGGAATATACACATTTTATTTTGTACAATAGGTCTTCAGTTTAAATGAAAGCATGCAAGTAGAGAACACACACATACACATATTTATTAACACACATGTACACACATATACTGCATTGTATCAGTATTGCTGCATGTTATGCTTGTTAAACTATTTATCTTTGGATATATGCAACTTATTGTTCAGTCATGAGATGAGCTAAAAGTCTAGAAAAAACATGAATTGGTTTGCTTTAAGGATTTCTCAATTCTAGAAGTACTATATATTTGCATTCTTAAATACATATATGTGAAAAAAAAAATTGAGGAGTGATTTCCTGGTTTTATGCCAACATCAAATAGGCTACTTTTTCTACCTTAAACTCTAAAGGGTTTTTTCACATACAACTAAAAGGGGTGAGCTATAAATCAAATAAAAGGGAGAGATTAACTCCACTGAATACAACAGGGGTTTTGAATATACAGTGGTTTGTCTTTAAGCCCACATCACACTGAACCAACGGATGCAAAGAGGATGTAAAACGGACAAAAAAGCTTGCCATCTGTTGGAAAACGCCGATTTGCATCCTTGTGTACTCACTGCATATGTCTGTTCATACGCTCTATCCAATTCAAACATTCTGTCTCACTGCTATTTCATCCTCTCAAAAAGTTTTGAGCTGGCACAAAAACTTTCTGAGCGGCAGATGAACTTCCACCGCATCACGATCTACATTCCGCGCACACATACGAGCAACAAACGTTCTACGCTCCATTGTTCATTCTGTTAACGTAGCTCGCATGTATCTCTCTGGCATCCTCTGGACAATCCGCGCAACACACATCTGCTGCAGCCAGAAACCGGAAAAGAGGTGAGAAGTAAAGTGTATGCCAGAACGTCCCACACAGCGTTCAGATTCAGCACGGACATAGAAGGATGATAAGCGGATAATATCTCGTACTATAAAGGCATTAAAACGGAGAAAACGTAGTATATGGGCCACGTATCTCAGACTATTCTAGGACTGTCTAGAGTATGCCTAGGACCGTATGTGGAAAAACACCTTAGTGATGTAAAACCACATTTCCTATAAAAAGGGGAGGAAAACACCTGGATCTCACTTCCAGTCCAGCCAGCCCTGGTGTGCAGACCTCTTCAGCCTTGCTCTTGCTCTTTCCACATCAATCCATTGATGTCCACCATGGCATCATCGCACACTCCATTGGTCAGGCCGCCATCATTCAACACCCAGAACCAAGCCCTCTTCAGACTACCCTGTTTCACTCTTTTCTACGCCAAACAAAGAAGGAAGAGTCCAAGGAACTGTGCTGGCCGGTCCGACGCATGAATCGTCCCGAGAGAGCAGAGTTGGACTGGTATGGACAAGCTGATGTGGAGCCTGAGCGAATTGAAGACACTCATGCATTCCAGCACTTCCACTGGAGGATGCCACCAGCCATGCGCTTCTGATGAAGTTGTGGAAGTGTCTGACACCCAGGTTGGCCATCACAACACCAACTTCCGTCCCAGCCTGGACCCTGGACTAGAAGGTTTTGGCCACTGACTCCGCCCACCTGGCTCTGGGAACCACGTCACAGAAACATGCCAGTATGCCTGCGAGGTGCCACACACACACCATCAAGCATTGTGATCAAGAAGAAGTGGTGGCCAGGCCCACTAATGAAAAATACGTGGAGGAGCTCCTCCAGTTGCACCCACCCACTGAAGAAGGCGGAAGGAAAGTTGCAGAGCAGTGGTATCAGAAGGCTGGAAACTTTCGCACACCGTAGGGAGCCAAGATGGCAAGCACGTGGCTTGCAAAGCTGCCACCCAACTCAGGGTCCACTTTATTTCAACCTACAAGGGTTCAATCAGCACCATCCTACTTTGCCATGGTTGATTCGCTGACTACCAAAGTTCATGCTACATCGATGCTTCAGGCCAATGGATCAGCTTTCAGATGCCCATATATACAACCCCAGTGACCGCCAAGGATGGGCTGGACGCAACCTCCACAATGGGTTTCCAGACTCCTAGACCCCGCTACCCAATGACACACAAGATGTGCCCTATTTCATCTCATGGGTGATTGGACGCCTTCTCCCTCAGAACCGTACCTCATGAAGCCCTACAGTTAAGATATTCACCCATGAAGAAGGATTCTTCAAACTACAGGCTTGTACATGGAGCTGTGAATGGAGGCAAGCCGACTAAACCTGACAGACCACTGGGATGTGCAACGGTCCAACAGAGCTCACATGAGAGGAAGACACCACGTTGCAACCCTCCTGAAACACTGGTGTGCAACTCCCCAGCTGGAAGCAGTGGCAGTGCGCAAGATCACATGGCTGGTAGCATGCCTTAATGCGACTGCTTTCTCAGCCGTGTCTCATCACACTGCCATGAGATTGTGCCATGTCATGCTAGACGTGGCCTTACAATGAACTAGCGGCATTAATAAAGGTCTGTCTTTATGTTGAAAGTGTGGATCAATGATTAAATTGTATTCGATAAGTAAAGGCCATATGTCTGTCCTGTGGCAGCTGCCACCCCCGCAGGGGTGGACCATACCAGTCCCACTATGCTTGACCTGAGGTTTATGCTATCCCACAACACATCCTTATCTCAGCAGCTATCCTTACCCATCCACAGCTATTCCTTACCCATCCACAGCAATCCATTCCCACAGTTACTTTACCCATCCACAAGCTATGCAAAGGCTAACCCTTTTTTCAAAGTTATCTCCCCAACACTTTATTAAAGTAAAAAAAGACATGAAACCAGTGTGTAGAAGCAAAGATACACCTTTATTAATAACAAAACTAGTAATGACTTTCATATAAAAAGCAAAATGACCCACAAGTAAAGTGCTCTTAAGCAACGATCAAGGTGAACAGATAAACAACTCAGTCTTCTGGCACTCATATATCAGTCACTCTAGGAAGCCTCCAGGTGCCCAATGAGCTCTCAGAATGTAAAGGGGCAGGGACTGTTGCGAAGGTTGCGCTGTTGCTGGAGGCTGCCTGGTCTGAGGGCCGCCATTTGGCATCTGCCGGCCCAAGGTACAACAGGAGCATGGTGTTGTCAGGAGCTCTCAGAGAGCCTGCACTTCAGGTCCCGTGGCCAGGTTGGAGGCACGTTCCTCAAGGACCTAGGATGTGGAGGACCAACACTGATGACAGATGTTCTTAAGGAAGCGGCTTGGTGTGGGGTGCGAAGGGAGAGGAGTGTGGTGGGCCTGTCTGGTCTGCTAGCTGGCCGTCAGCCTGAGGCCGTCTGTGGTGTACTGTGGCATCCCGATGGAACCTGCCGGGTCTGGACACGGGACTAGGGCTGCCTCTCTGCTGTGGAAGTCCCGGCGTAGTTGGTAGGCTTGCGTAGGCGACTGGGGCCTGTATGAAATCCGTGTCTGGAAGGTGCTTGCTGACATCCAGCTGGGGTGGCATGCAGCCAGACCTTGGAGTGCGGTTAGCGAGCAGGTTCAGCTGGGCCTGGAGGGCTGGTGCAGAAGAGCTGTGATCCTCTCCTTCATCGCCTTGGTACTCGGGCCTCGGGCATGTCCCTGAGGGTCTGGGCTCACGTATGTGATGGCAAGGCTTGCGTATGTTGGAGCGATGCGTATGTCAAAGTGCGCACCACGCTGGAGAGGGAAGATCTGTGCACCTGGCTTTTATGTGTCCCTGATTTCCAAGAAGGACAGTGCTGGCTCTGTCCCTCCTGTTACTGCCTCGTCTTGCCTCTGCTTTCTGTGGACGGTGGAAGCTGGGTGTGGGTGTGGCCGGCGTTGGTCTCTGCGCTGCGCTGCCTCTTTTATGTCTCCATCTGAGACAGGGGATCCTTCCATGTCTCTCTGGCCACGGGAGTGCAGCTCTGGGAGGCCGTCTCTGTCCAGGGGCCCTCCAAAGCGACACCTGCCTTGGCACCAGCGCTAGCTTGTCTCCTGGCTCTGGAAGAGGAGTGCCGCCCTCTCTGCTGAGCTGTACTGACGGAGAGGGTTGCACAGAGGCGACGCCTCCTTTGGTGCGATGGATCTCATGCACCCAGGAAGCTCCACCTGGCCATGACATAGGTCTTCCCTGCGTCAGTTAGCTGACAGCGCCTGCCCGGATCTCTTCAGTGCAGTTTGCCATACCAGCGTGTGCATTTGCTTCCAACCACCCCAGGAGGACATCTGAGTGTAAGCCTAAGGCTCTCCGCCTTCTCTCTCCACGCTGCCCTGCTTCCCCACTTGGTGTCGACCGATCTAGAGCCCTGTGGCCCTTTCCTCCACAGGTACTCATTCTTCCTCAAGCCATTCCAGGCACCTCCTTCTTTCATGTGTTTTCCAGAAATGAAGTTACTGCCTTCCTTCTACCCCTTCTTGCTTCCCTTGCCTCTTCCTCCCTCTGGCAGGGCGCTTCAGCGGCTCTCCAGCAGCAGGCGCTTTGAGGGCCTTGGGCGCTGTCCACCACCAGCCAGCAGCCAGCCAGGAGAAGCAGCCAGCAGGAGAAGCACAGCAGCCACCACCACCAGCAGCCAGCAGCAAGCACCAGCAGGCCTGAAGCCACCCACCACCAGCCACTCAGCCAGGAAGAAGCCACCCAGCAGCACCAGCAGCACAGCAGCCCACCAAGCAGCCAGCCACCAGCAGCGAAGACAAGCACCAGGCAACACCAGGAGCACCAGGAGCCACCAGCAGGCCCAAGCAGCATGCCGCAGCTTCAGACGTCAGCCGGCCCAGGCGCCGGTGGATGGCTGGTTCTTCCTTCTTTGCCAGGGGCTGGCAGGAGCTAGGCCACAGGCCTTCCTCTTTCGTTCCCCATTGTGTTCTCTTCAAGCATGTCTCTGGCAGCCAGGTCTTTCCTCTGCAATGGTGACCTTCTTGCGGACGTTGCCCATTCCTTTTATATCCACAGAGCTTATGCAATTCATCCTCCCCGCATGTTGCAGTGAACACTTTGCCATCCGCTAAGGCATCGCTATGCATCCTATAGGCATCCGTGATGCATCCGCGTATCTCCTATGCACTCCAGCTACACATCCGTCATCTTCCGCTACGCCGTCCGCCTTCGCCTGTTGCTTCCCCCAGAAGTCCCCCTGAAGGATTGTCATCCACTTGCCATCCGCCTTTCATCTGCCCCTAGGCTTCCTACGAACCCGTCCGCCTTTACATCCCCCGCCTACATCCTCCCGCTCGTCATCACGCCTTCCTTTCCCGTTGTTAGCTCCGCCTCTCTGTCTTTATGCAAATTTTGCCGGCACTTATTGAGACGCGTCGATAACAACGGATGGAAAATTTGCTCATCCGCTGTGTCCTTTTTACATACGTTTTGCATCCGTCGGCCAGTGTGACCTAGCCTTTAAAAAGCAGTTTGCCAAAATGAAAGCGTTTAAGTGGTAAATTTATTCCCATTTACTAGAGAACTCTGGAATACTATGGCACTGACAGACTTCTACATTTTAGAAAGAAACTTAAGCAAATGCTTATACTTCTTTCTTGAGATTAACAGATTTGAAAAGTGTCAAGAGAGAGAGACTGCAATTTGTTGTGTATTTTCTTTCAAGTAAATTCAGGTTATGTTCAGACTTAGGTATTTGATGATCTGTTGAATGAGGCTAAACAGTGGACAGGAGAAATGTTACTATTACCACTAGTTTTAAAAACAAACCCTCAACTTCAAAACTGAGGCAATAGTAATATTGGTTCCTATTATGAGAAGGGTTTTAAAGGTCAAGATTATATAAAGGTCAACTATCTAGATTGCACAGAAGTCAGAGTTTTATTGTGAAATATTCTTCTTATGAATTGCTTCTTTGTATTGTTAACCTAATAAAACACATTCCAAAACAGCTAGCATAACGGACCTCTACTTTTCCTGTCCTAAGTAAGGACAAGCACTTGTAAGTCATTTGATAATAATCGCATAAATATACTGTGGAGGTTTACAGCATTCAATGAGTCAAATGTGAGTGAAAGATTGCTGTTGTTTCAGAAGCCATTTGACTTCTCTATTCTTAGCTCATTGTTTATATTGCCAACCAGAAACTGTATGAACCATTTCTTAAAAAGGCAGAGCCTACATTCGACATATTTAACATCAGAATACTCCAATTTTGTTTATTTTTTTAAAAAAATAAAATAAATAAACTTCCCCATTTCCATGATGACTACAAGGCAAGAAAGAACCAAGAGAACGAGAGTTGTAACTATGGGAAGGAATCGGGATGTGTTGAGGTAATTTCCCGTTAGGAGAATGAGCGCATACAGGGAGATGTATAGAGAGTACTGTTGGAATAATACGCATTCAGCACATAGATACACTGTACAGTTAATGAAGGCTTCTACTTCCAGAAAGGTTTAAGCAAAGTTCAAAACAAGCAGTCCAAAAGTCATTCACAGGTTAATCAGTCAGTTTTTCAATCCAGGGATATTCCAGTAACAAAGTCCAGTGTTAAAAACAGTTAAGTATCAGACTTACATTAAATCCAATAATATCAGTCAATTAGGAAAAGTGGAGCNTCTCTTCTGAGACTCAGACTAATACAATCCAGGTTTCTGGCTCCATCTTATGGCCATTTGAGAAACCACACCCAATTTCATGCTCTTGCATTCCCTTAAAGAGACAGTACTTAAATGTTTATCCTGGTTTATATATTTCTGACCCAAATACCTGTTAGGTGTTTCATATTCCTGACACTAATATTTCTGACTTATTTCTTTTCTGTCTTAACATTTCATTACTAGGTTCACAGCACCTTGAAGTGAAACTGACAGGCGCAGAACCTCAACGTTCTCCACAACCATGGTTAAATGGGCTTTAAGTGAAACTTACTCATGTTTTTTTAGATGGTGTCCAGTCCATTGCTTACCATTTCACAATGCTAGATAGATCCAGATATAGAGATAGAAATAGACATATATAAATATTGATATCAATGCATAGTTTTATATATCTCCAGAGACCTTATGGAGATGAATTGATATTTGTCTTCTCTCCTTCCTCCCCACTCTCTCTTTCTCTCTCTCTCTCTCTCTCCAGACCCCTTTGCTTATGTATTATGGAAAAGGAACTTCACAAAGACAGTCGTGTCATTCAAACAGGAAAAGCCCAAGGGGAACATCAGGCCAGCCATAAAACAAACTTATATAGGAAAAGGAATCAAATAAAATATATTAAAGAATCCCTATAGACAAAAGCCTAAGTAATTAAGAAAACTAGACAAATAAGAAAAGGAAACTCTTACAAACACAGGACATACCAAATAAGCAAAACAGACAAAAAATATACAAAAAAATATAAATTACAAAAGAGACAGACAGGAGATTGCCACAAAACAAATATGAAAAAACCCATGAAAAAGCTAAAAGAGAACCAATAATACAATCTAACCACCCCATGGAGTTTGCCTTCCACACCCCATGGAGTTTGCCCTACAGCGAGAATAAAGACAAACTCAAGCAGGATTTGAAACATTAAGCACAAATACAAATACAAACATTTACATGAAATCAACTCACAAAGGGAGAAAAAGGTATAAAAACTAGGGACTCACCATAAGAAGCCAGCTAGCCCAGGAACACAGACTTCTTGCTGTCCACCACCTTCCTGAAAAATAAAAAGATCCAGCTTTCAAGCAGTTCTCCGTATCCTTGCGCCGGAGCTCTCCCAGCGGGAAAATCGAATCCTTGAAGGAAAGGCATTTTGACACCTTTCAACAGTACTATATGAATTTGTACAGTTCTGTTGCATGAGTTTCCCAGTTAATAATCAAACTGAGATCAAGTACATCTGGAATACTATTGTTTTCTTTCTCTCTTTCTTCATATTGATATTCCCATCTGTTAAAACCCATTCTGGTAAGCAAGTATATGTTTCTAGTTCTATAACTTCATTATTTCAAGATCAGCAGTTTGACATTTGATCCCTTTGGCAACTCCACCTCCCTGGTCAAATAGATGTAAATGCCCCATTCCCTAAAGCCCCGTTTTCCTTTTCTCCAACATTTCCAGATAAAGCCAGCAAAAAGACACAAACTGCTGTTTTCATGGAAACCCTGCCAGCAAAAAATCCTGCAGATTATAGGGAGGAGGGGAAATCCTGTTTTTCTGTGGTGTAGCTATAGCTGCATTGTATATCAAAAATCTAAGCCCATGGGCTGCTTGCCTGGAGGAATTAGCAGGGCTAGATAAGATTGAAAATTCTCTTATAGCATAAAGGCCATGAAAACCCAAGAAAGAACAGGAAAAACACTGGGTCATTCCATTTTCAATTCTTTGTTGGTAGGTTGTAGCAAAGATCCAAGCTTCACTACACTCCAGCTATTCTCTAGATAGGCCAAAAAATATACCAGAAAAAAACAGGCATTTTCCCCCTGCTATTTCATTCATCCTACTGTCAGTATGCTGGTAAAACAGTAATGCGGACAGGTTTGATATCATCTCATTAGTCAGACTCAGAAAGCATTTCTCAGTGAAGATAGGAATTTACTATGGTGTATGTATTAACAGATTGCTAGAAGAATAAAAGGTGACCTTAAGAAAGAAGAAGAGACCCTGAGAAAGAAAAAAGAGTTTGAAATGCTGATACAAAATCAAGATAATTTAAAGGGACACATTTATAAATTGTTATGGAAATGTAAGATGGAGAGGGGACAAATTAAAAAATGCATGACAAAGTGAATGCACAATTCCAAAGAAGTAATTACAGTGGAATAAAGGGAAGAGCTATGGAAAAAAATGCAGTAGCATTTACTATAAGCTATAATTCAAGGGAAATTGGTAATTGTTTTATAGTTGGTCACCAACACCATTTGAACAGTTACTCAAGTTATCCAAGTTTCAATACTAAAATATTTTTTTTCTATTTATATTTTGTGCTGGTAATATTCAATGTTGTGCTTTAGTTTAATGTAATTTTGGTTATAAGTTTTGAATTGGATTATTAATCTTTCTCCACTTAAGCCTGTTATACTTTTGTCATATATGCTATTCTCAAAAGCAATTGTTGGAAGTAACAGTCCAGAAAATGCTGACTTCTTAAAGGCTAGGTCACACTGGACGACGAATGCAAAACGTATGCAAACAGGACACAGCGGACGAGCAAAATTTCGGGGGTGGCTCTATCTGTTGTTATCCGCTCTCAAAAGTGCCCCAAATTTGCATAAACAGAACAGAAAACAATGGAAAACAACGGATGTGGGTAGTACGTAGCGAGGATGGTAAGCGGATGTTCGTAGGAAGCCTAGCGGATGGAAGCGGATGGAAG
>BHFT01003418.1:0-22596 GCA_004320025.1 Laticauda laticaudata | reverse complement strand
CCTCTGGTCGGTTATTCCTTGTAGCTCATTGCTTTCTAGAAACATCAGGAAGCAGTCAGTGTATGACTCCCAATTTTTTTCAGCTGGGTTGAACGGTGCGGGTGGCACATTGTTACCGGCCATTTTTGGTTACTCAGTTCTTGTTGCTGCGTGCTTCAGTCTCGCTCTTCTAAAACGATCCCATCCTCGTCGCCAGTGTTCTGTGCTGAGAATAGAAGTATTCGAGAACAGTGTTCTTTAAACAGCTCTTTATTCTTAACTAATTCAGTGACTTCATAACAGAACACTGCTGGAGCCGTAGCAGCCCTTTTTATAGCGGCTGCTCACGGCTTATGGCCAATGACAGTTCTTTAAGTTTTCCCGCTGTCAGGCGGGCCAATTGCAATTGTACTTTACTAACCAATCCTAGCGTGGCCTGCTCGGCCAATCACATTAAGGTATTTGGAGTATTCCAATTCTTATACACAACACCCATCCCCTCTTGGTTTTGTCCAACGAGCATAATGTTGTGACTCAGGTAGGTGGGGCTTTTGCGGGTCCTACTTGACCTGTGCAGCTCAGTCTCAACATGGTCTTCCATTGGTTCTGAAAGGAGCTTCAAATTATAACTGCAAGATTCTGACATATCTTTTCTTAACAATTAACACAAGACAATAAGAGTCAGATGCTACCTGTTTTTGTGTGTGTGTGTGTTATATAGGCCCATTTGGACATTATTCTCTTTGGTGGAGAAATTTTATTTTGCCCCATCATCTCTTTATAATTTTTCTTTTATTTAGCACATAAATGAAAAAAAAATGCAAAAAGATTGTGAAAACTTTTAACTCAGTTGAAAGCCCTTTGTGGTTTCCCAAGTTGTCTCCTAATTCCTGAGTTTAATTTAGTTTATTGTCATTGCATCTCATACGATGAAATTAAATAGCATCTCCAGTGTATATTATGACTATAAAAATAAACACAAACACACATAAGCTATACAATTTAAAACACACATAAGCTATACAATATATAATTTAAAAACCCAATATTGCATTAATATTGCACTATACAGTAGAATTCAAAAGAGCTACTGCCCTGGGATAAAATCTGTTTTTCAGCCTATTTGTCCTTGTTTTTACTATCCTGTACTGTCTGCCAGATGGTAAAAGTTCAAAAAAGGGGTACCCAAGAGCAATGACATTAACCCTCTGGAGAGTTTTCCTATCTGCCACTGTGCAATTGGCAAACCATACAGAGGTGCAGTAAGTTAAGATATTATCTATGGTGCAGTGGTAGAAAGTCACCAGCAGTTTTTCATTCAGTTGTTGATTTCTGTGAAGTCTCAGGTAGTATAATCTCTGCTGGGCCCTTTTGACCAGGGCTGTAATGTGAGCACATCAGGTCAGGTCCTCTTTTATGGTAACACCCAGAAAGTGGGTGAGAATCATATGCTTCAGGAGAGCTGCATTCAGATCATCTGCCTTGCTTAACAGTATATATTATTTATTTATATTTGCTTGTTTATGTATTTATTTAGTGTGCCACTCTATTTACTATTAGAGTGATTTTGGATGGCAGACAGTAATAATATTGCTATTTGCCATATCTTGCATTCTTATCCAAATATATGGTCAACATATTTCTAAGGCACAAGACTGAAGGAGGAAAATTGAAGTATCTTTCTTCGAGCATAATTTCTCTCCCCCCCTTAACTTAAACTACTGTTGTTACAAATATCATTTTTAATATAACATGAACATTTCTCCACTGAAATGTGTATGAGGGTGGAAAAGGCTATATTATTTCATACATCTGTTTTGAATACCCTGTTTTCTTAGTTGCTGGAATTATACAAATGTACTGCAATCCTAGCTGATTTAAAATGTTGGAGATAACATATTGCCATCCCATTGTCCTGTTAAAAATAAAATAAAATAATCAGAAAAGTCTGAAAACAAGATCTTTGCAAATCACTAGATGTATGTCTTCTCTTCAATTATTGCCTGCAGGATGGAGTGCTAGTTTTCTTTTTTTTAATTCTTGAATTTATAACAATTTTTTCATTTGCATAGCAAGAATTCATTTAGCAACTAATGAATGGGGAGGTAGATTTTTCCTTCTCCATTTGATGGAGACTTGCAATTTGCCTCCATTGTTTGTCACTAGCTTCATCTTGCCATTTTTCTCTTACATCATTTTTCTCCTTCTCTTCTCTTTCTTTTTAAACTGCATTACATTTTTTTATTGAGGACCAAGATGAACTGGTCCCTGCATCATTGGACCCATTACACTTCCTAACAATTCCATTTACACCTTATTGTTTGTCTTATTGCTGGAAAATTCAGGTGATTCATCATGCCTGGGAAAGCACCTGATCCCATTTCCCTTGATATTGCAATCACTATGTGACAGGAATACTGTAAGCATTGCCTTTCAACCTACCTAACAGGCTAAGGTGATACATCTTTGGGGATTTTTAGTCTCTCGTGTATTGATGAGATCCATTTTTGTAATGCTATTTTCTTGCTTCTTTTCAACAGCCCACTGAGTGAAGAAAAAGGTTTGGACTTAATAAAGGAAGTTGCTGGTCTTCTGAAGCTCCAGATGACAGCATTTGCTGATATCAAGTATGTGCAGTAGAAATCTTTTTCTTAATGTCTCCTTTTCCTAAATTTCTACATCAATGTTGGAATTTGTTCTATGATATGACAGTTAAAAAACAAACCAAAGTACAACTGCCTCAGTGATTCTATTGTCTTGAGATGGCTTGTCACATTAAAAATGATGTAAAAGAGAAAAAAACACATGTGAGGATTATTCAGTCAAGTCACTAGCAGTTGGTTCAAGAATGCATTCAACCTTACAGATTTACCCATGAGAGCTGCAACATGCAAAAAGTTTAATTCAGGGGCAGGGTATACATAAAGTATACATAAAGTCAGTACATTGTATGTCACTTCTACTTGGTGGGATACGGGCAGTAATACATTGATTTGCAAAATACTGTAGTATATTAAAGGTCCTAATTGCTTTAAATTATGTGAGCACTCTTGGAATAGGCTTTGCTTGAATTTCTAGGATATTGGCCAAAATGTATCAGAATAATGAGTATTTATTTTTATTTGATATATTTATTTATTTATTTTTGTCAATTGCTTACAAGATAATAGGTATAAGTAAAAACATAGTTATGAATGCATATAAGAAAAAAAAAAAGAAACAATAGGACAAGGACGGGAGGCATGTTGGTGTGCTTATGCATGCCACTTATAGACCGTTTAGGAAAGGGGTGAGGTCAATAGTAGACAGTCTAAGGTTAAAGTTTTTGGGGTTTGGGGAAGAAACCATAGTCAGGTAGAGTATTGCAGACATTGATCACTCTGTTGCTGAAGTCGTGTTTCCTGCAATCAAGTTTGGTGTGATTAACCTTGAGTTTGTATCTATTGTTTGCTTTTGTATTGTTATGGTTGAAGCTGAAGTATTCTTGACAGGTAAGGACATGAAATGTAAATTTATATAATCATACTTAGATTGGACTGAAGGTGGTGTAGTTATAGTTTGTCCCTAGGTCTAGCATTTCAATGTCTGGTGGCATAAGGTATTTTGCAATGCGAATAAAGGAGTGAGACTCTTCATTCGTGAAATATTAACTGGGACTTTCCTTCACTTGTATTGATATCAGATACGTAACTGTGGGGTTCCAGACTGATGAGCTGTATTCCAATGTATTGGTCTAGACAATGTTTTTGTATGCTCTAGTTATTAGTGTGATATTACAGAAAAAAAGCAATATAAGATTAGAATAAGGCAACTCTTAGCGCCTTTTTGCTATGTAATACAGTGGGCCTCTAGCACCTTAGATCAATTAGAGATGAGTACTCCAAGATCGCTTGACAGAGTTTGGATCATCAACAAGGTCTTGAAACTCATTCAAGCCTGTATTTAATTTTCTGGATCATTATTTTTTTGCCAATATGTAAGACAGAGCATTTATTTTGTTTGAGATCTGAAAGCTTGGCCATTTGTTTTGTACGCATTCTTGATACAGATAGTCAAGGTTCTTTTTGGAGGGTAGCAGTATGTCTGTGATGCTTGAATAGCTTTTACATCATCAGCAAACGACAATCTTTAACGTTGTTATGAAGTGGCCTCGCTCTGTGGGATGCACTACAACTATATCTGATAACTTAATGCTTCACATTGTATAAATAACAGCATTATGTGAAAGCCTTAATCAACCAAAGCATGGAGAAAGTTAGAATGGAAATATGTTATGATTGAGGAAAGACAAATCCTGCTAAAAAGCGCTGAATTTCTTCTTTAATCTGAATTTATAAGGCTGACCGATTGCAAGAACAGCAATAATTTTTACAGTTGGTGATAAAAAAACAAGCCATAAGACCAATAGTCAGCTCATATGCAATATATTAAAATGTATACAGTATAACTATGTGTAAAATATCTAAAATGGAATCAAAAACATAATTAATGAAAAATAGTTATGTTGTTATGTCTGTGAAACTAAGAAGAAAGAAGAAAAATGTAATAAATTGAATAATCGTAATTTTGTGAAATTACAGAAGATGCAATGAGGTGAGGTGCAAGTTTTAATTATGTATAAAGCGCAATAATATACCTGCTCTTTCCTACTTAGTTTGTAAACAACAAACTAAAAGACTCAAGGTCCATTCCACCCCGAAAGGACCTAATGTAAAGACTGAGGAAGATACACATTAAAGCCAACCTCTTGACACATTCTTTGGCTCAGTATTTGTAAACAAGGCATGTATCATGCCAGTATTTTCATAGTTGTAACCACAGACGACTACAATGATCTAATACATACTCGATTTTACATCAAGACAATGTTGAAAAAAAGCACAACGCCAATCTAAAACCATCTTCTATCATATTGACGCAGATGGAATATGTTGCCTACTTCTTTAAAAGCTACCCACTGCCATAGCCGAACCTCTAAGCATAATCTTTGAAAAATCTTTCAGGGGAGCAGCTTCCTTGCCAAAACTATGGTCACAAGCCATGGTCATCCCACGCCTGGGAGACCCCAAGCCTAAGTTTGGAACATTACAGACAAATCTCTTTATGCTGCATCAACCTGGTAAAAGTCATGAATCAATTATCAACCAATCCATTATCCTCACTACTTAGAGACATAATAACCTACTCTGCATAATAACTATTTGGTTTCAGGAAAAACTATCCTGCAATCTGCAAAACAATATCGACTACGCAAATGGATCAGGGGCAAAGTATTAGATGCAGTCTGCATAGACTTTCTTGTAACGGCCTTTGATATCAGTGGATATATGAACAAACTACACCTAAAACTTAAATCTTATGGGTATCTGATCCTGACACCTGCATAAATGGATAGAGGCATTCCCTGTCCAAACAGGAAATTAAATGGTCAAATATGGAAAATCGTCTTATCAAATTCTGTATATCTGTCAACAGTGGTGTACCACAAGGCAGTGTTCTAGGACACAAACTCTTCATACTCTCACATGACCTATGTGATCATCATTAAATCTCTTTGCCAATGATGTAAAGCTATTTCAAATCACATACTGCTACCCTTCACAAAAAGACCTTGACAGAAATGGCCAACACAATGGCAACTTCAAATATCACAAATAATGCTCTGTCTTACATATTGGAAAAAAAATCAGAAAAATAAAAATACAAGCTTGGAATACTCAAGTTGAATGATCCAACTCTGTCAAGGATCTTGAGGCATCATCTCTAATGATCTAAGTGCTAGAGCCCACTGTAACTACATAGCCAAAAAAGCATTAAAGAGTTGTTAAACCTAACGCCTGCATAGCTTTTTTCTCTGCGTGATATCAACACTAACTAACTAGAACATACAAAACCATCTGCTAGACCAATACTTGAATAAAGCTCATCAGTCCTGGAAGCCCCGCATTCTGTATGCTGATATTAAAACAGGTTGAGAAAGTCCAGTAATTATTTCACAAGCAAGAGTTCTCCCCATCCTCTACTTGTTGCAGAATACCTTGGCCACCAGGCTTGAATTCTAGTACCTAGACACCTAAACTAACGTCACCTCGGATCCGATCTCAGGTATAGTACTAATAAAAGCATACATTGGCATGTTCTACTTGTCAATGAATACTTAGTTTCAACCAATAACAATACAAGAACACACAATAGCTACAAACTCAAGGTAAAACTGCACCAAACTCGGTTGCAGGAAATAATGACTTAAGCAACAGAGTGGTCAATGTCTGGAATATTCTACCTGACTCTGTGGTTTCTTCCCCAAACCCCAAAAATTTTAACCTTAAACTGTCTACTATTGACTTCACCCCTTTCCTAAGAGGTCTGTAGGGGGCGTGCATAAGTGCACCAATGTGTCTACTGTCCCTGTGCTATTGTTTCTTTTTATTTTTCTTATGAGTATCCATTTCATGTATTCATAACTATTTTTATACTTATACCTGTTATCTTATAATCACTTGACAAAATAAAATAAATAAATAAAAATAAAAAATAAATATATGTCAGTAAATATGAATTGATATTGTCTTGAGTATGAATAGTTATGAAAATAGGAATTCATTAGTTGGTGATATGTTTGTTTGTTATGCTCTAGTGTTGTTTGTTGTGCTCTAGTGCAGTGGTAGAATTTTCAACCTGGCCCCTACTGCTCACTAGTGGGCTTTCCAGTTTTCATGTCGGGCGGTAAGGGTTTTGTCCCCTACTTTATAAATCACCATTACTGTGGAACCGGTGGGCAGTTAGAGAAAATTTTTACTATTAACAGAGATACAAAAGTGGGCAGTAGGTATAAAAAGGTTGACTACCACTGCTCTGGTGAATGGTAGTAATAGAAAAACTAAGTATGAGTTTTTGGAAAAATTATATACCTAATATAGGTGATTGGGGTATGGGGTGATATTTTGTTAAAAATCATAAATATATGGTTGAGATAGGGAGCATATAAAAATAAGTCATTTGGAAAATAAAAATGAATGCTAATAGTGATTGCTTAGTGAGTATCTATTTTTAAAATGTATTTTGTTTTGAATATGTGGTTTAAGAATATCTTTATTCATAAGTATGCATGGGAAATAAAAATATTCATCAAAAAGCATGACTGACTTGATTGTCTGATAAAAAAACTGAAATAAGAATGGAGAATCTGAGAGATATTAGAGGTTCTGGATCTGAGTGTCAAGAATGGATCTTAGGGAAAACATAGACATGGAAGAAAAGAGAAAAATAAAACTGAAGAAAAGTAAATGACTACTGTTTTTAAAAAAAAGGAATCCCATATGAAAAAGTAATAGAAGATAGATCGATTTCCCTTGAGAATAAATGGAAAGTAGATATAAGAAAGGAGAATGTAAAAGCTTCTTGGAACAGGATGAAAAGAATTACCAACAGCGTGCCTCTGAAATGTGTGGAGTTAACAGGAAATTTGAGAAAGGATGCTAGATAAAATAATAATGAGAGAGAGAGAGACTGATGATGAGGAATGAATTTATGTAAGAAAAAATGTTGAAAAAATATAAAAAATACTGTATAAATAGACATATAGCCAAAAAAATGTAAGTCAGAGAGGAAGGAAAGATTAAAAATAAACAAGACAGAAAATGCACACAGTTTTATTATTTTATTATTTCAATGGAAATAATAATAAAAATATTTTTAAAGTGTGTGAAAATAACTAAACAAGGAGCTTCCAGCAGAGTGAATGGAATTCAAAATTAAAACAATGAAATGATTTAGGGAGAGAATGTGAGTGAATGCTGGAAGGAATGTTTTGTTTCATCCATTCATCCATTCATTCATCCATCCATCCATCCATCCATTCAGGCAGGCAGGCAGGCAGGCAGGCAGGCATTGGCTTCCAGTACTTTTGGAGATTGTGATAGTGTTACATGCAGTATAAGAATGGGGCTGAAATAAGTGCTATAAATATTAGTGTCTAAGAAAATCTGTACTCAAAGGTGTTGGACCAGTAATACAATCTTTTATGTTATATCTTTCCAACAATTGTTCAATTTTTCTTTGTTGACTGTGAAGATAACCACCTTTTTCAGATTTTTTGTACAGAAAATGGTGATACATTGTGATCTGGAATACTACTAGAAAGATAATAGATTACATATAGTCCATTGTAAGGAATAAATATTTGTCAAAATAAATAAATAAACTTCTTTGACCAGCGCAATCAACAATCTCAGAAACTACAAAATTGAGTGTATGTCCCTGTTCATTGCAGTGTGAGGCTACCAATGAGTTTGGGTCTCCTAGTCTAACCACTCACTTATGTTCTTGCAATATGATGGTTAGCATTCTCCTGGTCTGTCTTATATACTGTGTTTTCCCCAAAATAAGACCCAACCAAAAAATAAGCCCTAGCATGATATTTTTTCAGAATACTCATACCCCCAAAATAAGCCCCAGTTAAAATTGTCAGCCCTGGAGATATTTGACCATCACAGGAGGCAGTGAATGAATGAGGGGCAATGGCTCACCTGGGCTGCGCAGTCCCACCATGCACTGATCAAGGGGCTGAAGGGCTGCAACTGCTGCCAGACATCCTCACCCCCTGTGCGCTCACTGCCTCTTGTGCACACGCCAGGGGTGGGGAGTCTGGCTAGGCTGGGCTGGGTCCAGGGCAGTGGGGGCTGAGTCTTATTTTCAGGGAAACATGGTAGTCATAAGGACAGTCACAGAGGAGATCTGGTAGATTATATTAGAAGTATTCCCCATCTCCTGGCGATCTTTGCAATGCATGATTTGTCCTTGTATGGTAGCCTCTAGGCATTGTGTGATGTCCACTTGCAAATCTCAGAAGCTTCATTCTACTGCCTCTAAAATGTCTTGATGTATGGCAGGGTATGCCAGATAATTGGTCTTGTAACTTCTTTCTTCCTTTCTCTCCTTTGCGTGTTGCACATTCATCTTGTAATAAATGATTGTGGGTACCCATTTGGCCTGAATTGTTCACATAGGTACATTTTCTCTGTTTAACTTGCAGGATACTATCGTAGGTTCTCATCCTACCATATAGTGTGTTCTGACACAACTTTTTTTTGTGTGACAGTGGATGGTAACAGTTGAAACTAAGAATGTGTGGAAAACTGGCGGCATTGCAATAAACTGTAATTCCTAGACTTCCATCTTCCTCGCTGTTGACAAGCATATCTAATAATGGTATTAGATTAACATATTTAATAACTGTCTAGTCATTTGTTTTTCCATTGTGAATTGTATGTCTTGGAAGATGGAGTTCAGTAGGGTATATTCCATTTATTCCAGAAGAGAGAAGTTTCCTGAGGATAGGTTCCAGCAAGTTCATCTTGCAGTAAAAAGCATGCATCTATCCACCCTATTATTTGGAATTGAGAATTGAGTGTGTCAGGAAAAATACAAGTACAAATACAAATAAAAGAACTCCATGGGAATAGGCTGTTTAAGAAGTGTCTATAGTAAAGCAAAGAGAAATAACATTAAGAATGAACTAATACCGATTAAATTTATATTTATTTTTACAAAATTTACAAAAGTGAATGACCAATACAAAATATGTACATTATAATGGTTTGGTCACATAGAGAGATATGAGAATTGAATTACAAAACAAGTATGTGAAGGAAATTGAATGGGTTGACAAGAAGAGAAAGATTTTAAAAAGGCATGGCTAGATGGAATTAAATAGATTTTTTTCAAAAGGAAAGGTGAGAAGTTTTTTTAAAAAAGGCAATGAAATGGTGCATGAATGTTGAAGAAACAGCAATAGATAGAATGATATGGAGAAGTATGGTGAACAATGTTGATTTAAATTTGATTTAGTTTTCTTTTTTATATCTCCTGCCTTTAATTTTTATTGGGCTTATTATTTCGTACTTCCTTTCTGCTCTTGGCATAATTTGGTTTACCTTGATAGAAATGTAGTAGGTATAAGTGACAGAGTTAAGAAAAGAGTATCACTGTTTAGATAATCAACATGGCCTGATTGTGATCTTCTTACAGCTAATAACAAAACACAAGACAAATACTGGATGTCCAATCAATACAAAACAGGAAAGCACTTTCATTCTTCTTGCTGCTATCATATGCTTCAAGAATGAACCGGCAGAATAGAAATAGTTTACAGACATTTCAAATCTGAGATTAGTTTAAAATAAAATCTATGCAATATATCTATCAACATAAATAAGAGAAGACTATTGTACATACGTTCCTGAACAGTCCATAATGCTTTCAATGATCTTGCAAATGTTTCCAAATAGGTACTTATCTTTTGTATCAAAAACAACAGTCTTGTTGTACCTTAGAGTATATTTATTATTGTATAAGATTTCGTCTGCTTTTTCAGTTGTCTTGCTGAATAGGATTATTAGTAAAGCCTACAGACAGGGGTGGTATTCTACCAGTTTGCACCTATTCACTAGTACCAGTTGTTAACATTCTAAGCAGTTCGAAGAACTGGTTGTTAGAAGAAATTACTAGCCTAATCCTGTAAGGAACGCAGGAAGGAAATATTCTGGTGTTGCTTACAGAAACTGCCTCTTCATTAACCCTTGTTCCATTCTTGGCAGGACTAGACTTCCTGTCTCAGGAACGTCTCTGGAGTTTTTTTCCCCTCCTTTGCGGGTACTTTGCTTGTGTGGAGTGACCATTCAAAGTTACAATGGCACTGAAAAAGGTGACTTATGACCATTTTTCACACTTATGACTGGTGCAGCATCCCACAGTCATGAGAGGCCAGGTAAGGAGATGCATGCCTTGATGTGAATGATATTGAATTGGCCATGCCCAGTCAATAGCATGACCACCAAGCCATGCCCACGCAGTCACATGACCACCAAGCCATGCCCACCAACTAAGCCATGCCCACAGAACCAGTTGTCAAAAATTTGAATCCCACCCCTGCCTATAGATATTTATATTCCATACATTTGAAATTTTTCAAAAAAGTATTTAATATATTGGATGTTTGATAGAAGAAAGGGTATTGCTAAGATTTGTGTTACAGTCTCTATTGCCATTATTAACTGCTTCTGCTTTGGTGCTTTTTATTAAAATATTGGTGTGGTTAATTTATTGAGGTAATAGATACTATTTTATGTGTAAAACAAATTCCATTATTTTGTATTAAATTATTAGAGATCATTAAAGAGATATTAACATGATATAAATATGCAAGCAGGCAAAAAGGATGATGGCTCTAACATTATAATTGAATTGTGAATGCCTGTGGCCCCTGTTGTTTGATTGCAATGTAATAGGATATAAAGATAGGTTATTTAATAAATAGATTTGGTGTGTGCATAGAAAAATGTTTGTATGTTTCTCATCTTTAGTCTTCACAGAAGAAAAACAAGGTTGTTGAATAACTCTTAGTTTTAGTGAGATTTCCCTAGTAGCCAGTGAGAGTTTGCATCTTACAATGTGGAATAACAAATATATTAACAATAATACTAATGATATCCTTTCAAATGTTTGAAAAATGCTATCATATTCTCTTTGTATAGACTCAGTGTTCTCCTGTCTGTTTTTAATAACTCATTGGATATTTATTATAAATCTTGTGACTATCTATTCTTCTTAAATATGCCTTTTTCTTACAATGTTCTCTCCAGACATAAGTAGTATTTGAGGTGAGAATTGAGCAGTTCAAAATACAGTAATGCTTTTACTGTATAATAAGACAACACATGAAAAAAGACCATGCAGAATTTTTCATCATTTATGAGGTCCATATTGAAAAACTAAAGTATCTTGTTGAAATCTACTGAAATCTGTTACTGATGTTATTTGATTGCCCCTTTCAACTCAGTCTGGAAGATGTAAAGGGGGAAAAGCTATATGTTTGCATATCAAATGTGCAAAAATTTGATTGATCTGAACTGTGGAATGGTCCATGCAAGATTGCAAGAAATCATTATTACTAGAAAGGCAAGATGTATTTTAAACCAATATTTGCAAAGCATACATAAAACCTGGTTGCAATACTAGAATGTAGGAAGAGTCCTTGATTTTTTTAAAAAAAAAATCTGGCTAGCCCATAGTTTTGTTTCTATTGATGGTTCCTAAAACTGGTCCAATTGTTCCTAATAGTGGTCAATCATATGCCTATCAACAAAGCACAAGAACAATAACTTTTAAAACAAAAAAGCTGATATATGCCACTTCTAAAAACAATATAAGAACCATTAAATCAATAGGTATTCTGATTGTGAAAAGCTCATTTTCTCCATCCTTCAAACGCAATATGTAGCTATAATATGAGCCTCAGTGGTACAGTGGTTAGAGTGCAGTACTGCAAGCTACTCCCACTGCAATTTGGCAGATCGAATCCCAGCAGGCTCAAGGTGACTCATCCTTCCATCCTTCCGAGGTGGGTAAAATGAGGACCCAGATTGTTGGGGGCAATAGGCTGACTCTGTAAACCGCTTAGAGAGGGCTGTAAAGCACTATAAAGCAGTATATAAGTCTAAGTGCTATTGCTATAAGAAGTTACAAATTAGAAAAATCAACATAATTTATTATTTTACAAATGACTAGAAATTATTGGCAATCTATTAGAATAGTTAAAACCAAAATTGAAATTTTCTTATATTTAAGAGCTGTGGTGGCCCAGTGGTTAGAATGCAGTACTGCAGCTAATTCTGCTGATTGCCGGTTGCCAGCAGTTAAGCAGTTTGATACTCACCAGCTGAAGGATTCAGCCTTCCATTATTTAAAAGTTGGCAAATGAGAACTCAGATTGTTGGGCTGACTCTGTAAACCACTTAGAGAGGGCTGTAAAGCACTGAGAAGTGGTACTTAAGTCTCAGTGCTATTGCTATTTTGTAAAATAATTTTGCTAATGTTACTTAGTTGTAAAATCTAATAGAAATAAGTAATATTTTAGAAAGAATAAAAACATGTTTCAAAAGGAAATGTGTATGTTTTTGTTGATTTATTGGTTATTATGCTAACAAGTTAGTGTCAACTCTTATTCATCACAAGACTTTCTCTATAAATATCTGTCTCCAACTTTTTTATGGCTTCCAGTGTTGCATCCATCTCCAGTTAAATCCATCATATTTGTCTCTGGCTATATTCTCTTTCTCTTTTTCCTTGCATCAAATCCACATTTAGAAGTACGAAAAGTGAATATATGTGCATTATTTATTTTTGGCTAAAGAGATTGTATTAAATTATTTCATGATGTAAGTGAAATTCCACAGTTCTTAATATACAATCTAAAAAATTCACTATCCAAATTGCTATCATTTTAGCAAGAAAACTGACATTTAATTAAACATGAAATATCTACTTACCCAATACTTACAATAACTCCTTCATATTTTTCTAGATAATTAGAAATGATTTTACACACTCCATGGTGTCAGATGACTAGAAACACACATGCACACACACACACACACACACACTTACATGCACAGAAAGAGAGAGAAAGAGAGAGGGGGGAGAGGGAGCGAGAGTTACACACATATCTGAATAACTCTTCAAAACAGAAGAAGCTGATTAGATCATTTTTTATCTAATCTTGACATTTGAAGACATAATTTTAAAGCCATGTTATTTCCTTCTGCCTATAATTCTTCCTTCTGGAATTTAGCTTTCTTGACAGTATATACTTCTTAAATTCTTTTCCACTAGAGCGTATAGCAGTCACTTCATTTGACAACAATCTTCCTTTATATTTTATTAATGAGGAACTATTAATGACAAGAATTGTGGTCATCTGAGATTCAACCATAATCTGTAAGTACTTAAAGTGGTCTCATTTATAAATTTAATTGTGGCTCTACAACTGAAATGATGGAAACAATTTTCTATTGATTGCGCACCCATGCTCCCCATTCGTTATCTTGCTTTTCAATTTGGTTATTGATGAGAAACCCATATTCTTCCATTGCACAATAGAATTAGGCGAGTGCTCATGCTAACATTGCTGCACTGCTTAAAGAGAAATGGAAAAGGAAGAATTTCAAATTAATATAAGTGACTTTCTTATACAAATTAACTAATTATATATTAGCAGCAGGGGTAGGATTCAAAATTTTTCACAACCGGTTTTGTGGCCATGGCTTAGTTGATGACCATGTGACTGGCTGGGTGTGGTCAACTCAACATCATCACATCGAGGCACGCATCTCCTCACCTGGCCTCTCATGACTGTGGGGATGCTGCAGCAGTCGTAAGTGTGAAAAACGGTCATAAGTCACTTTTTTCAGTGCCATTGTAACTTTGTATGGTCACTCCACACAAGCAAAGTACCAGCAAAGGAGGAAAAATATTCCAGAGAAGTTCCAGAGACAGGAAGTCTTGTCCTGCCGAGAATGTAATAAGGGTTAACGGAGAGGCAGTTTCTGTAAGCAACACCAGAATGTTTCCTTCCTGCCTTTCTTACAGGATTAGGCCAGTAATTTCTTCTAACAACCGGTTCTCCGAACTGCTTAGAATGTTAACAACTGGTTCTAGTGAATAGGTGCAAACCTATAGAATCCCACCCCCGACAAGCAATTTATAACATTATCAGTATGGCTATAACTTCCAAAGTTTTTTTTCTATTCAAAATTAAAACATGGCTGACATGGAGGTAACATGCTTTTGGTTATAATGAGTTTTGTAATAATTTTACTGTTATGTAAAATTATTTGAGAAAATAACCTTGAAACAACATTTAGACATTAAAAATAAGTAAACTATAATTTCATAATAATCTCATGATATTTCTTTTTAGCATTCACAAAACTATAGTATGCAAGCTTGGCAATTTTGAATTCATAAGATTTTTTTCTAGAGTATGTGCTGTTGATATTAGTGATGCCAGGTGAAAGAAACTAATGGGACTGGTGACAGATATGCTAACAATATGAAAAAAGGATTGTGCTTTATATATTATGAGAATGTCAGGGATAGCAACCCACTTCCCAAACAAACAGATTATAGGACAAATCAATCCAGAATTCTCACTTGCAACACAAACGATCAGGCTCTGTTATCATATTCTGGGCACATAATGTGAAAATGCTGAGAAAAATGAAATAAATAAAAAGGATAATCAGCAGCAAGGCAGATAAATTTAACTACTGTATAGTGGTACTAGTTGTAGCATGGGGGAAAATCTAAATAGCCAGGTTCAGAACATATCAACCTTGACAGTGGTGGGATTCAAATATTGTTGCCACTAGTTCAGTGGGCTTGGCTTTGTGGGCACGCTTTATGCACATGTACACACGTTGCATGCATCCACATGCCATATGCACACTTTGCACAGGTGCAGAGGCATTCTAACTCGCCTCCTGCAAGCCTGCACGATCCCGGTTGTTTCAGCAGCTGCCACGCGGCACTATTCTGTGCCACACAAAGCAGCTGCACTTCAAATTCAGAAGATAAAAGTGAATATGGGCGCCCAGGTGGGTGAGCCCAACAGCAGAGCGGCGGAGAGAACAGGTTTGGTCTCTGCTGCTCCTATTAGCTCGCCAGAAATGGGCCAAACTGGTCAAATACCACCACTGAACCTTGAGTATGTTTACCTATGTGATCACTAAGAATTGAATACTAACAGAGGAAGATTTTCATGCTCATAAATGGAATTCTGTAGCACTTTTGTCTGCTGCACTCTGAGCTAGATCCTTTAGTAGAACTATGAGGAAGACTGGGTGATATTCTGGGAAGAGCTCTTTTAAACACATGGATCCTGAACAGTGGTGTGCTTATAAATGTATACCAACTGGTTCAGCTGGCTTCATTGCACTACTGCCAAACTGCTGAACAGTGTGTTGGGTGCTACAATTCTGCTCTGCTTTCAATTGTCTCACAAAATTCAGCAAATCTAACCATCAGCTCTTGCACATCTGTACAGTATAACTAGGCTCCAGGACACTACACATTCCGGGCCAGTTAAGGTTTCATAAACTCACATCAATTTCTTGAATTACCTTTAGTACTTCACACCTGTGTAGTTCTTTCAGAACAACAATTAAATGCAGTTAAGAACTGCAATTAAACTAGCAAACGAACATGTGCTTTGCATCAGTTTTTGTGCATGATTACTGGTAGTTCTAAGTAAAGAATAGTGTAGTAATCCAATTGTGAAGTTTTTAGAATATATTTTACCAGTGGGAAATAGATGAAGAATAAACTGAAACTAGACAGAGTGTTCCTTGTCCCTGAGCCCCTCTGTACTTTGACTGGAATTAGGAAGATTCTCAAACCATGCATTTGTCCCTTCAGGTAGAATGCTACATTATGTATAATAAGCTGACTTCCTAATTACTAACCTGACAATTATCTATATACAGAAACTCTGACATGCCTGAATTCAGCTTCAGTTTATTGGCCCTTGTATGGTTGGTTAACCTCTTCCATAGTAGAGATTCATTATGAGAATCTGGTGGGTAAATCTTTCCTTTTGGATAAAGGGCATCAAGTTGACTACCTAAGTAATAAATAAGAGGCTGTGATGACTTTGGGATTAAAGATGCTAAGCTTGTCAGCTGGAAAGCTGACAGACTGGGCTTGAGATTTGAGCATGGTGTGATCATGTGAGCTCCTGTTTAGTAGTGAGATCCTAGCTGTTTTACTACTTGTTCAGTAATCATGAGTGTACGCATCTAACGCATATGCAGCTTTCCACATACCAGCTAAGGCCTGCAATGCCAATCAGCTGAGAGGAGAAAAAAGAGAAAAGGGCAGGGCTGGGTGGGAGGCCTATCTTTTGCTTTTCTCTTCTTTCTCCTCTCAGCTGATCATGGGGGGCTTTTTTTACTACCAGTTTGGCCAAACCACTAGCAATTTTTACCACCGGTTTGGGTGAACTGGGCCAAACCAATAGCATACCACCACTGCTCCTGTTCCTTGTCCCAGCTCCTGCCAATCTAGAAGTTTGAAAGCAAAGGTGAGGAGAGAAGTAGGTATCACTTTGGTTGGTACCATTCTTTGTACCTTGGTGTATACTAATGCCAGTGTTATGGCCATGGAATACTGTCTCTCTTAATTAGGAAATGGTGGTGAGCACTGCTCCCTAGCCATGACTGGAAAGGGGAACCGTTACCTTTAATAAGTAATAAACCATACCTTGCAAACAGATGTCAAGCATTTGCACAGCTTTGCCTGATTTAAGTAAAAAGTAAATAGAGCTTAGTATTATCTGTATTCTGAAGACATTACCTCCACATTCTGAATCTTTATCTCTATATAGATACTGAACAGCAATGTAAAACATTGTGGGTTAAAATAATCTTCCAATACCACTTTCTACTAACTATCCTAATATGTTATGGAATTTAAATTAAGCATAGAGTGGACATAATGTATCTAATTTTAAATGCAGTTATTCTCTCTTCTGAATATTATTTTATACTCACGATGTTTTACATTGCTGTTCAGTATCTACATGGAGGTAAAATAATCATTCAGAACCACTGAACTATATCTTTCAAAGATTGTGGAGCACTAGGGAACTGCCAGAGGACTGGAAAAAAGCTGATGTAGTTCCCATCTTCAAAAAAGGAAAAAAATAGATCCAGGAAACTACGAACTTATCAGTCTGACCTCAATACCAGAGAAGATTCTGGAAAGGATAATCAAGCAACAAATCAACAAACACCTAGAAGCAAATAAAGTAATAACCAAAAGCCAACATGGGTTTGTTAAAAACAGATCATGCCAGACTAATCTTATTGCATTATTTGACAAAGTGGCAAAAACAGTTGACCAGAGGAATGCTGTCGATATAATTTACTTAGACTTTAGTAAGGCATTTGATAAAGCAGACCATAACCTACAACTAGATACAGTAGTGGGATTCAATTTTTTTTACTACTAGTTCTGTGGGTGTGGCTTGGTGGGTGTGGCAGGGGAAGGATACTGTAAAATCTCCAGTCAGAGTGGTATTTGCCGGTTCTCCAAACAACTCAAAATTTCTGCTACTGGTTTCCAGAACTGATCAGAATCTGCTGAATGCCACCTCTGACTAGATAAAGTAGAAAAATGTAGGTTTAGACAGCATCATCACCAGATGAATCATAACTGGATGACCAACTCACTCAATGTGTAGTCCTCAATGGAATTGCATCTACATGGAGGGAAGTGTTGCAGTGGAGTACCCCAAGGGCTCTGTTTTAGGCCCAGTACTCTTCAACATCTTCATCAATGACTTGGAGAAGGGATAGATTGGGAATGCATCAAATTTCAGATGACACCAAGCTAGCAGGAATAGCCAACACTCCAGAAGATAGGTTCAAGATACAGAAGGATCTTGACAGACTTGAATATTGGGTGCTATCTAACAAAATGAAATTCAATGGTGAAAAAAGAAAGGTTCTACATTTAGGCAAGAAAAATCAAATGCACAGGCAGGCATATGTGGAACCTTGCTCAATAGTAGTAATTGTGAGAAGATCTCTGAGTCCTATTTAAATAGAGCCAGCCATGGCAGCAGCTGCCAAAAAGCCAACACAGTTCTAGGCTGCATAAACAGAGGGATAGAAAGAATCAAATCACATGAAGTGTTAATAATTTATAATGCCTTGGTAAAACCACATTTGGAATACAGCATTCAGTTTTGGTCACCCATAATGTAAAAAAGATGTTGAGACTCTAGAAATAGTTCAGAGAGGTCCAACAAAAATGATTAGGGGACTGGGAGGCTAAAGCATAAAGAACAGTTGCTAGAATTGGGTATATCTAGTGTCTGATGAAAAGGACTAGGCGAGACATGATATCAGTCTTTCAATATCTCAGGGGCTGCCACAATGAAGAGGGAGTCAAAGCACCTGAGGGCAGGACAAGAAGCCATGGGTGGAAACTAATCAAGGAGAGAAGCAACTTAGAACTAAAGAGAAATTTCCTGACAGTTAGAACAATTAATCAGTGGAACAGCTTGCCTCCAGAAGTCGTGAATAGTCAAACACTGGAAGTTTTTAAGAAGAGGTTGGACAATCATTTGGCTGAAGTGGTGTAAGGTTTTCTGCCTAAATCTCCAAGGTCTCTTCAAACCCTGCTATTCTATTCTATTCTATTCTATTCTATTCCATTCCATTCCATTCCATTCTAAACTTTCATTAAAGCCATAAATGAAATGCATATTGGAAGCTTTTGATTATTTGCTAAAACAAGGGTGGGAGAGATGAAGTTAAAAAAGGAAGAACAATCTGGGTGAGGAAACTGTTTTCTATTTCCATTGTTGATTGATAAAAGTAAGGCATAAAAATGAAAAGTTTTCTTCAATTATACTAGCATGCCATTAAAAGAGAGGGAAATGTTTAGGAATTAATTGGAAGGAGAGCAATAGGAAAGGAAAGGAGAGGAGAGGAGAGGAAAGGAAAGGAAAGGAAAGGAAAGGAAAGGAAAGGAAAGGAAAGGAAAGGAAAGGAAAGGAAAGGAAAGGAAATAGTATATATTCCAGTGAAAGTTTACAGAGTTTAGAGGCTGGCTTATTTGCCACATATATAGTGTATTTTGAGGTACTTAAATCTGGTGACTCTTATTTTATTTTCCAGTGCAGGAAATGATGACTAGAAATTTACTCACTTGGTAAAAAAAAATATCAAGCCAAATTCTACAGAAATATTTTAGCTGTAAATGTAAATAAAGCCTAGACTCTAGTTCTATTGTACACTTTTTATTGATTTTAATACTGAGCTCCGATACAAGAATCAGAAATTATTTATCATAGAATTTGATGTCTATAAAATAAACAATTGTGACTTAATTATAGATTTGTAATTCTGGATAGCATTTGTTTTAGCTATATTTAATTCTTCCAGCTGTGATATCATAAACACATGATACACATAGTGTTATCAATATTTTCTCTAAGAACGAACTTCCTACGCTTTGAAGATCAGAAGTGAAATGTATCATGGCATTTCACTCCATGTCTATGTGGTATAATGAGTAAAGTTTTAGTTTAGGACTGGAGAAACTTAAAGTTTAGGTCCAATTTCAGTCATGGAAGTTCACTGAAAGACACATTGGTTTAAGTAGGTTAGAAGCTAATGCAGCAAAATATTATTTAGAATAGTTTTCTCTCAATTGCCTCTTCTAGGCTGGTTGGAACTTTTAAAAGCCCATCCCTGTTAGTTAGAGACATTAGTTCTTTATATCATGTCTCCACTTGTAAATAAAAGATAGCATGTCCAGTTCTATCCATTACTGTATCTTTTTTTCTTATAAACATCAATGGGAGACATCCACTTGTATGGATATAGGTCAGTGGTGGATAACCTTTTTGGGCTCCCGTGCCGAAAAATATGCATGCACTCACACATGCTCACATTCATGTGCCAGCACCCAGAAGGCAATGCGTGTGGAATCCCCCACATGTGTGCATGACCTTCCAGCAGACCGCATGTCTCTGCACATGCACGTGTGATTCCCCCCACATGCCATGTGTCTCTGCGCATGCATATGAGATCCCCCATGCCCTGCACATCTCTGCACATGCACATGCATCTCCCACACCCCACACCCCCGATGCATGCGCCCCAGATACCTGACAATCAGCTGGCAGGCGGGCAGCATGCGTGCATGCACAGTAGTGCTCTTCCGGGTGACCTCTCATGTGCTGGCATAAGTGGCTCTATGTGCCACTTCTGGCATGCATGCCATAGGTTCACTATTAAGGTATAGGTGAATACATTCTAATAAAGAACATCACTTAAAAAAGAATAAAATTGGTCCCTGTCTCAGGCAGAGAGTCTCAAATTCAATGGTGAAAAATGAATGAACTCTTCTCAACAGTTATAATGACTATATAACATAACAAGACATAACATCCTCATGATATCATTATTATATAAATGATTCAAGAATACATAATACTTGGCATATAACCATTATTATAAAGTAACTTATTTTATGTAATAATGTGTTGAAACACATAGCATCATTTTGATGTCATTGTATCTTCTTTAAAAAGCTATTGTCAATTTCAGCAGAATCAGACCTAGTTAATACTTAGATAGGAGTCCATCAGAGAATGCCATAACTAAAGGCAAGATTGATTTTTGTTTTGTAATGAATGAAAATTGAACCATGATGGCCCTGCATTCTGTTTTTTCCCATTAGTAATGAAGTAGTGAACCCTAATTTTAGTAAGAGAGTTAAAATGATTTTCACGTTTTAGTTCAAATATTCATATTTGAATATTATTCAAATAATATTCAAGTATTTAGTTTCAAAAAGGAAATTAAAAGGGCATTGTTATCCTTGGACACATATGTTTTATCTTTCTTGGCTACCAATTTCTTGCATTAATTCCTTAATTTAATCTCTTTTTGTAGCATGTTGGGGCCAGCTGTGACCTTCAAAGTACACCCAAATGATCATGGTATCACCACTGCTGATGTTGTCAGAATAGCAGGTAAGAATCTTTATTTTTGAATGCAACTATTTCCCACCTATCATTTAAATCAGAAAGATAGACACAATTCTTCTCATAAGAAGATTGATGTTTAATGAATTGGCTTTTGAAGAGGTAGTGGTAGGTGAAATAGAAAATCTTTAGTAGAATCTCTCATTCAGTTAGAAATGCCTGACACTTCTTTATTTGTGAAATAATTGAATTAAGTGGAGGGAAATCTTCAATATAATAGTGAAAGAGAACTCATAATGTTGTTTATGAAGCAAAAAAATATTTACTCTTAAATGAATATTTGATCCTGGTGATCTCCACTATGGTTACCATTAGGTTTTTATGTCTGGAATATAGAGGCCATAACCATGTTTTTGCTATAAAATTAACAATTCCGATGGCCTACATATGGTCAGTACTACAAATTGACAACTAAATTTCCTTCTTGAAAAAAGGCACAGCAAAGCACTCTAGATTTGATTATAGACATTCTGGAATATGGTCTTGATTGTAAATTGTTTTCCTATCAGAATCCTGCTTGGAATTCTACTTGATTATGTTGAGATGGTTTATGTTTTTTATTGACTTTTACTGGCATAAATTAATTAGGAGTTCATTGTTGTCTCTTCTTTGAGTTTTACCTTATAAGGATTAGTATAACTATATTACATTAAACTATCAAGTGCTGATCTGGATGCTGTTTTCTTGTTGTATTTCTAAACTCCGCTGTAATTTGTTTCTGTACATCTATAAAAGGGTAGTCAATGTTTTTAGTCTTTCTCTTGAAATTTTTGTAGTTCAGGCATCATCTATTTCTTGTGGCTGTCTCATATACCTCCAAAGTAGCCTCTTGGCCATAGAATGAAACTGCCTAAAATAATCAAAATCAGCAAGAACAAAACAATATTATAGCTTATAGAAATAATATTATTGGTATTGGATTTTGCCATTGCCAATTTTTTTGCTGCACAAATCTCAATTTCATTCAAAAGGAGCATGAAATTGAGATTTGTGTCTCAAATTTCATTGAGATTTGAGACACAAATCTCAATTTCATGCTCCTTTTTGTATTCTATTCCATATCTTATACTTTTTACATTTTCTACATAGTTTTTCTCTTCTTTTAATTTTTTTCAATTTTATTTTGATTATCTCATCTCAGTTCAAATCATTATATTTATACTTTTGTCTGTTCTGTTTCAATTTCATGTTATCTTTTCTCATTAAACAAATTTTCT
>BHFT01003417.1:0-21897 GCA_004320025.1 Laticauda laticaudata | reverse complement strand
AAAAAAAAAAAAAGGGTGTGAAATGAACCATTAAAATCACAACCAGATAAATCGTACAAAACAAAAAGAGCACTTATGGTTAGATGAGACCATTGGAAGAAGTCCTTGCGAAGGAAGCCGACCTGGGAAGGTGGCCAGCCAGGCCAGCTCAACCAGCCCATTGAACCGGGAGGAGCGCAGAACCACTTCGACTTGGCCTGAGGAAACTCAAGGCGAGAGCGGAAGTGCTGACTTCACCCTTCTAGGCGGTTGATTCCATGGCAGAAAGCCGGAGAGAAACCGATTCCCAACCAAACCGCTTGAGTCCTAGGCGAGAATGAGCCACGCAGATCAACTAGGACCAGAAAAAGCCCCCACTCCTGCGCGACTTCGTCACTCACGTAGGACTAACTAAAGGGGAGGGGGTGTTCGTATAACTTGGAAGCGTTCCAAGTAGATCATTCTGATTGCCAAAAAGGCCAGTAGTGCGATTGGTTCATAGGAACCAATCAAGAAAGCCGCTCAAAGGCGGCAAGATTAAATTAATGTTTCATGTGGCTACAAGCCAGCAGGCAAGCCTCTTTAATAAAGGGCTGCCGCGGTTGAGCCAATGTGATTCCGTAACTGCTTGTGTTAACCGAATAAAGAGTTGTTAGATTGGAACCCGGTCTCACGCACTTTTTTTCCCGGATGGAAACAGTGATTTGTGTCAAGAAACATAACCAGGTGAACAATTCTGTAATACATACTCTAATGAGTAACTAACTAAGAGCCCCATGTCACACTGCCCACGGATGCAAAAGGACACCAGCGGACTGAAGCAAATGTTCCATCCATTGTTATCCACTCTCAAAAGGGGGCAAAAATTTGCATAACGGAGAACGAATAAACGGACGCGGGGAGGATGCGGGCGGATGCACGGTGGAAGCGACGGAAGCCCCAGCGGATAGGAAGCGGATAGGAGCGGAGGTAGCACATCACTAGGCTTCTGGGGGCGCAGCAAGAAGCTGGACGCGGAACGGAATACAGACAAGATGCAGAGCAGATGCTGAACGGATGTAGCGGATGCTACAGACGAATGCACAGCGGAAGCTAAATGGATGCCTGGATATAATGGAAGCAGCTTCGGAAGCGAGGTGCTCCATTCAGGAGGAAAGAAGCCCTGCTCCTGGGAAAAAAACCGGCTTGGCTGCCTTGCCTGCCGCTGCCGCATGTCTGCCTGCAAGCCTTGCTTTGCAGCCCTGTCTGCCAACACGGCCCTGCCAGTCCTGTTGGTTTCCTGCCAGGCCTCCCTGCCACTCCACAACCCACAACCATAGCGGAAGCACAGCAACGCCTCAGCCTCTGCTTGCAGCCCTTGCAAGAAGCGACCGGGCTACCATCCCGCCCCCTGGCTCTCACTCTGGTTCTCCTGGGCTTTGCAGCATGGGGCTCGCTCTTCTGGGGCTGGCGCTTCTGCCTGCTTCTGCTCAGAGGAGCTGATGACAAGCACTCCGCACAGCCACCTCCACAGCACTGGACCCTTCAACCCCTGAGACTGAGCAACCAAGAGGAGTGCCAGACACTCATTTTTGTTTATAGCTTCTTGTTAGTAAAGTCTATTTTCTGATCATACACTTGCTCATTTCTTTTTTTAAAAAAGTCTTGTGGAAACTTTTAGAAATGGTTTAAGCCTTTGCATGCTGTGGGAATGGGTTTAAGATAGCGGGTGGGATGGCAAGGGTACCTGGGTGGGATGGAATAGCTTGTGGATGGCAGGGCTACCTTTGGATGGCGTAAAAAGCTGTGGGATATGATAAACCTCCAGTGCAAGCATAGTGGGACTGTATGAGTCCACCCTCCCAGGTGCACACTCTTTGGCCCTTTATTATCAATACACAATGTAAGCATTGATCCACACATTTGAACAAAAAAAACAACTACTTTATTAAACGCCCTGTTCAGTGTAGCACAAGACAATACATGGCCAATCTCGATTCCGTTGTGATGAGACAGGCTGAAAGGAAGCATCCAATTAAGCATCTACCTCCTGTCCTTGCCCACCCACTGCTCCAGCTGCGGAGTGCACCAGTGTTCAGAGGTTGCGCTGCTTCTCTCGCATTCAACCGTGAGGCTCTGTTGGGCGCCTTGCACATCGCTAGTTGTCGATCAAGGTTTTGCCCTTGCCTCCATCCCCAGGCTTCATGTCCCCATTGCCTGTTGACGGTCCACAAGCCTGTTCTGCAAGACTGGGTAGCAGGTGCGAATGAGATTGTGCAGGATGCAGCAAGCTTCCACGATCCTCCTCACGGTCTCTTGAGCTATGCTGCATGTTGTGAGAAGTACCCTGGAACCTGTTGGCCAGGATCCAAAAGCGTTTCTCCACCACCTGCCTTGCCCTGGACAGCCTGTAGTTGAAGATCCTCTCTTCAAAGTCTGGAAGTGTGGGGCTTCATGAGTAGGTTGTGAGGGAGAAGTGTTCATCCCCCACGATGAAGTAGGGCACATCTTGCGTGTCATTGGCAGCGGGTCTGGATCTGGGAGCCCACCATGAGGTTGCGTTCCAGCCCCTCCTTGAGGTGACTGGTGTTGTTACCTGGGCATCTGAAGATGAGCCGTTGCCTGAAGCATCGATGTACATGAACTTGTAGTCAGCATCGACCATGGCGAAGAGGATGATGCTGAAGAAGCCCTTGTAGTTGTGATAAGTGGACCCTGAGTTGGGTGGAGATTTGCAGGCCACGTGCTTCCCATCTATGGTCCAACGGTTGTGGGGGAAGTTCCACTTCTGATACCACTGCTCTGCAACTTTCTTCCATCCTTTCTTCAGTGGAGAGGCACTAGAGGAGCTCCTCCTTGTATTCTTCGATGATGGCCTGCACCAATTCTCTGACCATAATGCTGATGGTGTTGGTGGCACCCTCCAGCCGTACTGTATGCTCCTGTAGGTGTCCCTGAGGCCAGGTGGCGCAGAGTGAGTGTCACCTTGAGCCCAGGTTCCAGCTGGGCCGGAAGTTGGTGTTTGCCTGGTCAACCTGGGTATCAGCCGCCTGCACAAGTTCGTCAAACTTGGCTGGAGGCATCTTCATGAAGTTCTGGAACGCCCAAGTGTCTTCGCTCCTGAGCTCCACCATCAGCTGTTTGTACAGTCCGTCCTCTGCTCTTCTGGCGAACCATCTTTGGACCCAGACTTTTTTGGGTGCCTCCTTTCTTCCCGAGTAGAGTTCACAGACCTGTAGATGGCTTCGCACTTTGCAGAAGATGGTGGCTGCCGAAAGGACTTTGTCACAATCCACGGTGGATATGACTGGATGCTGTGGAAGAGAAGAGCCAGATGAAGGCTGCAGAGGTCTGCACCGCTGAAAGTGAGATGCAGATGAGTTACTCCCCCTTTTTATAGGAAATATAGTTTTCTGCTAGGCATCCTCTAGACATCCTGTAGACATCCTTAATATCCGAGATAGGTCCCCTCTGCGAACGTTTTTTCCATTTTAAATGCTTTGTTTCCTCTAGCATCCGTTCTGCATCCGTTCTGGATCCGTTCTGTATCCGTTCCTCATCCGTTCCGCTTCCTCCCTGCATCCAAGCAGATGTAGAGCTTGCGCAGATGCACAGTGGATGCCTAGTGGATATAGCGGATGCGTAACGATGCAGAACGGATGCCTAGCGGATGCGTAGCGGATGCAGAAAGGACGAACTGGATACATTTTCCATGCAAAAGTTTTGGGCAGACCAAAAGTTTTGGAGTGGATGAAACGTCATGAACGGATGCTGACGGATAGAGAGGAAGCAAAACGGAGGCCCAATGAGTACATGCGCGTTTTCCAATGGATGGCAAGCTTTTTTGTCCATTTTACATCCTCTTTGCATCCGTTGGTTCGGTGTGACATGGGCTTAAGTATTATTTCAACTGCCATCCAAGTCTGCGTTTCTTGCTCCTCTTATTACAAATCATGATCCCAGGTTTACTTGACATGCTATTAACACATATAATGCAAAGATGTCTGGTTGTTGATTCAATAATATTCCATGATCAGGATGCATATCCAGATCATAAAAGTAAAATAAAACTGACATAACATAACATCTTCAGCCAAGCCATGGTTAAATAAACTTAGATTTTGAATTTAAAACAGAACAATATACTAGCCTTTCCATTTATTCCAAATACCTCACCAAAGAGGTCACAATTTACTTAACAGTCCTGGAAAGAAGGCAGTAAAGCTCTGTGAAGTAGTGTATAAGGCTAAGTGCTATTGCTATTCATTTGGGGAGAAACCCTACCTGTAATCATGGCAAAGGTCTGAAATATGTAACTATTATGCAAGAGAAAAAAAACTTGAGATACGGAATGTTGCCCACTTCTGGTTTTTTTAAAAATTCTTTTAGGATTATTTTTGTTCTATGTTTTATAATGATTCTTTTGAAAGACTGAAGATGTTTTCATCTCTCCATTTATTTGTGTGTATTTTTATACAGGTGTAGCTTAGATGCTCTTCTACTTTGCTAAATCCAAAATATTCAAAGATTCACTTTGAATTTTTTTCAATATGTTTGATTTAACAAATGTAATCTTTAGTTTAACTCTGCATAGTATCTATGCCCTTTGTGTATGTGTGAACGAGTGCATATGTATGTGTGTGTGTGCCTGCATGCACTAAATAGATAGTTAATTCTTTCCTCTCCTCCCCTCAACTATCCTGAGTATTTGCAGCTGCTTTCTGGATCCATATTTCTCAGAAATTAATTATTATTGCCCAAGGTTTTTTCCATTCTTTTGGTTTTAATTGCTATGAGTGATGAACTCTTCTGGGTCTGATTATCATTTACACTAAGGCCCCTCTATACCACTTTGGTTGTTTAAAGAAGCCTTTTGGTGTGTGTAAATTACATTTAAGATCATGCTAAGACCCGTTCATGCACTCAGCAAATGAACCATATTATAAATGAGTTTTTCCCAACTTCACTAAAATACTGGGTAACTCATAAAAATAAGTTAAGTACCCCTGATCTGTTATGATTTATTATGGTGATTCCCAGCAAACTTTTACAAAGGTAATTTCCAGAGCAGTGAATCTCAAAATCAGATTCTTAGTAAACAAGAAGTCCCTCCCTTCATATCTGATATACTGCAGAACCATTTTGCTAAATTTCTCCATGGGGAATTTCTGAGTAGTTCCTTTACTTTTTCCTAATTGTTCTTAACAGGTGTATGATGGGGTGGGGGGAGAGAATGTGGTGTGAGCTTGCTGCTTTTGCAAATGACAAAACTATATTATCTATCATTTTGCATTCTCTACATTTCCTGAGATCTTGCCTTTTTTTGTAGCGTTTTGCTGCTTATAGATATATAAGAATATAAATAAACATAACAAATAAAGAAAACCTTTATTTGTATAAAATGGATATCAGGAAGTCAGTTTATTGTAATGGTTAAGGCACTGACATAAAAATTGAGAAGCTCTGAATTCTGACTTTGCCTTGGATCAGTCACACTTTTCCCCAGCCCTAGGAAGTAAGCAATCATAAGCCGCTCCTGAAAAACCTTGCCAAGAATGCAGGGACTAATGCATTGGATGCATTACTATTTATTATAATAATTAATATATTATTTGTACTTTTTGATGTATCACAAATGAAAATATGAAAACTTATATTTTAGAAACTTGACACAATCCACCATCTTTTCTTTTCTTACTCTTTTCACCTTATATTCCACCTTAGGGTATCAGGCACTCTCAGGAGAAGAGGTTGTTAAATTGTAATTTCAGATGGTGAATGAATAATTGATTGATCCCAACTTTATTGCTCATGAAATACTGAGTACATTTTTAGGAAAAAAATCTTATTAAACTTACTATGAACAAAGAAAGCTTGAAGAGTTATTCCAACGCAGTGAGGCACTATACCTCAGACACCTATATCAGTTAAAGATGATGCTGCTAATTAAGAAATTAAGAAGCAAAAGCTGACGTTTTGAGGTCCCTCAAGGAATTACTTTGTAACATGAAATGCATTCTGCAATATGGTCACTCCACTGTAGCTTGTGCTTTTTCGCTTGAGAAGAGAACTGTTTTTCTAAATATAGATTTAAAGTGTTTTTCAGGCAAACCATAATTCCTGACACAGAAATATTTGCACAAGTGAAGTTCAGTGGCAGCTGTATGATACACAAGTAACACCTAAATGACACCTACTTCCTGAGTTATGGCACCCTGTCTTCATTATACAACATAATTATTGTCAAGAAAAAGGCAATATTTTTGTACAACAGGGAGTCAAAATAGTAAGGACAATGGGGATTGTTTAATAATGATTTAGATATTACCTTCTGTTAAAGAGCTTTGCTTCCTTTAGATCTGCACTATTAGGACTTAGTTGGGAGTAACCTTCCACTTAATATTATATTATAAAGATTAGATTACATGCCAATTTTGATAGAAAAAAGTGATGGCAATAATACATATTTGCTTATAAATAAGTCTCAATGGGTTTAGTTGGCTCAGTGGGTTTAGATATAAGTAAATTTGCAGCAGTTGCAAGCTTTGGGATTTAAGTCACAAAGGATTAAATTATCAGGGTTTGAAGTTTGAAGAGTGTTTATAATTGCCAACAATTCAAAATTTTTATGAATAAATATCCAGAATAAATAACAATTTTGAGGTTATAGTACATCTGTTTTGAAACCATGTTTCAGGTTATCATGCCAATATATACCTACTTAGTTTTAAAAGACAAAATATATATTTATGAACTTCACAGGAAATTATGGTTTTAATATTCTGGATTGTTATGTTGACATAGTTATGTCAATAACTATGACTTTCAGGGCCTTTGAGCGAGGGGTTCAAATAGAGACAATTGTTTTATACTTCAATATTCCCTCAAAATGTTTGAAATGACCAGATTTTTCAATAATATCCATTCAAAATAGAGAAATGAATCTATTAAAATTCAATGAAAAAGTTATTTCAATATTTTGAATTCTTCACATATTTTGGGACATTCATTTCAATAGACTTTATCAACTCTGCTATGACCCAAAAATTTAAGCAATATAATTGTTGTCTGAGCATGGTTAAGAATGTGATAACTGAATCCACTCCATCTTTTTTTTTTCATCAAGGATTTTCATCAAGTGACTTAGTGCAGCAAATACATAATTAGCAGTTCTAAGCCGGAAAATGTTTTGGTTATATCTCCCTTTTCAATGATATTTAAATTAAGATGGATGGATAATGTAATGTTCCCTCCACAATTCAATATTTGAATATGGCAAAGGATTCAGCAATAATAATCAGAAGGTACCACAACCACATCATCTTATATGAACGCCTCCATCATAATCAGCCCTCATCATTTCATTATTGTCAAAAAGTTTTTTTAAAAAAACTGCTTTCTCATATTTTGTTCAGGAAGATTGCAAATTCTTCACTTGCTCTCAAATTCTTTGCTTGCTTAAGAAGCTTAAAATTCAGGATATGCCAGACTATAGCAAACATATCCATATGACATTCAAAGGTCTATCTCCAAAAACAGATGTTAAAAAAATAATTGCATAAAATATATGTTAATTATTCATTTATTCATTCATACCTAATAAGTTCTGATGGATGCATATGGGTAGATGATGTGATGCATTTCTTCACTGATCCTCTTTGTTGTTTTAGTTGTTGTTATTGTTGAATGTGTATATCTGTAACTAAAGATATAAATTATGTTGCTGGTTAGATTGTTCTTACATAGTAAGTTAACATGAGTTCATACTGAAGAAAAAACTTTCTGTGAAAATGATAAATATATCTCAAATACAACACATATTATAGAATACATTTTAAAAATAATTTCATGAATATATTTAATTATTCTAATGCCACAGGTAGAACAAATCCCACAATAAGTATTTCTTCCTTTTTTTATTTCATGGTATTTCAGAGGTTGACAAGTTTGAAAGAAGAATGATTCTCTGAAAGTATTTTGTGTGTGTGTGTGTGTGTAAGAGAGAGAGAACTTCATATTATTAACTCCTGGGAACTGCCTAGCCAAATCTATGTGGTTTCTTGACTATAATTTTAGAAGTGATTTGTCATTACTTTTCTCCAAAGGCTGATAGAGAATTCATTAACTTTGTGCCTAATTTTCTTATGAAAGAAGGCAAATATATGTGTTGCAGAATCCAATCTGTCAATCACTGGGGCCAGATGTTTAGCCTTCTGAACTTTTGGACTCATGCTAAAGCCCATCCTCAGGACTTTAGCCCATCCCTTGTCTCAACCAGAATGTGACATAATTGGATCATGTCGTGCTTCTTGTTTATTGTTTTGTTCTTTAACCCACCACTCAATGTGGCTCTAGACTGAACATACTTTCAAGTATGACTCATGGAACTCAATGTGATTATTTCTGAGACAACATGTCATGTCTACCTACCAGAATCTTAGATCAATGAACTTTAATTTACGCAAAACCTAAATCACAACACAATTTGGGTACTAAACAAATGATTCTATAAGACAAGTTTATACAATGATACTTTGGTATTTTAGTTAGTAATGCCTGATACAAGAATTCCCTTCTACTTAATAACTCCCTTTAAAAAGGGATATGTTTACTTTTGGTAATGGAAAGAGCTTATTTAGGAAAGAAATTAACAGAATAAGAATCAATGTTAGCAAGGCAGTTAGCTCCTGCATCCTATTGATATTAATAGCTTGCTTCTACACTGGAAATACTCCCCAAGACAGGTAACCAAGAAAGAATAACAAGAAAAAAAACTTTAATTATAACACTGTGATATACATGTATGTTAATATCCAGAAATAAAAAAAAATCAATTATGTTTTAACTGGTAATAACTAATATCACCCAATTGGGAGAAGGACTATATGTCTCTAAATTCCCAGCTAAGCATTTATTTCCTAGTGTGGCAGAAAAGTGCAAATACCTCCTAGTAAGTTGGATGCAGGCCACAGTATATTAACTTTAAAGGAAGAACTTAAGATTACAAATGTTAGGGTACAGAGAATAGTATTTAGTGCAAAAGTATGTTTTGGTTGCATGGATAATATACTTTCCAAAATGTATTATATCCCTGCCATTAGCGGACAATGCTTCATATGGCATAATTATTACTACAGTTATGATAAATACTATTTTCCTTTATTTTATTAAAGTAGTATATGAAAGCTTCAGTTAGCCATGATGTGATAAAGGTTAATATTAAATGGTGCTTGGTAGAATAAGAAAAGAAGCTGTGGAAAAAAGAATAATTGATAGAGAGAGATAAAAAGAAGAAAAATGAGGCTATTTTATAATGTATATAGAGTGAAAAGAGAAATATGCAAGGCAGTTTTCATGGAAGTTTTGGAATTGTGTGAACTTCATAATAACACACTCTCATACGTATGTATGTATGGTTCAAATATAATTTAATATAGAAATTATATGAAATATAATATAACTTACTTATTTTCAATATCTAAACATATATCAGAAGTAAATATCTAAAGCCCCTGTCACACTGCAGCAATGGATGGAAAGAGGATGTAAAACAGAGAAAAACAGTTACCATCCATTGGTGAACGCAATGCTTCCGTTCTGTACTCACTGCCTCCGTTTTGCTTCCTCTCTATCCATCCAGCATCCGTCTATTGACANGACGGAGAAAGGATGAAAGCGGATGCAGCACGCAAAGAAAGCATTTAAAATGGAAAAAACGTTCGCAGAGGGGACCTATCTCGGATATTAAGGATGTCTAGAGGATGCCTAGAGGATGCAAAAGGATGCTTCCATTCCGCATCCGCTTTCCATCCACTCTATGTCCTTCCCCCGTCCGTTCCTTTCCGTGTTATCCGCTCTGGTTATGCAAATTTTTGCCCCTTTTGAGAGCGGATAACAATGGATGGAACATTGTTCTCGTCCACTGTGTCCTTTTTACAAACGTTTTGCATCCGTTGGGCAGTGTGACAGGGCCTTTAACTTCATATCTACACACACTTCATATAGTGTGTGTGTGTGTGTGTGTGTGTGTATAATTTTAGCATATATTCTTTATAAATAAAATGAGAAAGAGAAAGGGGGGGAGAGACCTCCAAATTTAAAAAAAAGTCAAAAAGAGTTTATCGAAAAACACAGATGAATAAATGGAATCATACTGCAGGTGTCTTAACAATAGCAAATAGAGTCATACATATGAGGATTTATGTAGGTCATGCTTGAGTATGTTAAGCTAGACAGAGATTAGAGCACAGACTCAGAAGATTTGCAAATGTAAAGCATGTTTCTATCTATTTGAACTGCCAACTTCTGGTATGAAGAAAACAAACCCTACAGAAACTTCAAAGGACTGAGAAAGCAAGCAAAATTATCTTTGATGTGGTAGATCTAGGTTACTATTCCGGCTTCTCTGTAAACATAGGTGAACGGGAAGCACTGAAAGGCTCAGTCTACATAAATCCTGGGTACCATTCTGACTTTCATCATAGGCTGGCAATCTTCCCTCCAGAATATATCATCAAACCAAAGAAACAATTTTTTTGCTGCAGAACTTTTCACCACATATAAACCACAGGATAAGTGTGCTGCTGATGGAAGATAAGCCATGCAGCTAGCACAATGTTTTTTTAATTTGTAGGAAATTTGTATTTCAAATTTCAAAAAGCGCAATGGGATCTTATACTGAAGCTGATATCAGATTCTTCAGCATCCTACTTTCTAAACTAAAAAATATCTCAATTCCTCCTTACCTTAGCACTGATGGATTTTCCAAGTCAATCAGAATAAAATAATGTACAAGTTCTAATTTTACCATTTAAATAAAATTCCATAATCCAATGAATCACAAGCTTATTGGTTTAACATTCTAGTTGATCTCTTATGTTTTATGGGGGGCGGGAATCTTCCACTGATATTGAATTGTGGATGTAGAAATATAAATCTCTAGGAATGATTATATAAGAGGTCAAAGAGAGAGCTCAGCTCTAACTCATAGAACTGCTTGTTCTACCTGGAAAAGCGCTAAATAGGAGGATCATATATTAGATGCTACAGAGAAACCTAAAAGCCTTATAACTGGATATCAAAACTTTCTCTCTCTTGGCACTTGACAGTAGATTTATACTAAGTTCATAGTCATATGAAGCCAACACTTTAAAGCTTTAAGAATGATTTTCTGTATATTTATACCTGGATGATGATGTAGTAATGGATCCATAAATCACCACCTTCACCTCTGGAAACAGCAAGTAGTGATCCATTGATCAAGTAGATTAGGAGGATAAATTTTCTTCCACTGCTTGTGAAATTTCCATTGACCTGTTTTGGAAAGAAAGCATGCTTCTCTGCTTCCACTCCAGAATAGATGTGAGCAGGACCAGTCAGAGATGGTATTCCAAACTATTCAAAATTTCCACTACCAGTTCTCCAGAACCGGTCAGAACCTCCTGAATACCACCTCTGCCTGCTTTAAAATATTAGTCTGATTTCTTCTTTCTACTTTCTCCTTGTAGAAAAACTCAGGGTTTTTTCTTCCAACATGAACACTATTACTTTTGTTTAAGAATCACAAAATACACCAGTGTTTGGAGTTGCACTGGTTATGTAAACTATCTGCTAAATTTAGAATTCTGATTGTTAGATTTTTTTAAAACATGAAATTGTTGGAAATATATGATCCTGAGAGGATAAAAGAAATTTCAGACCCAGATTCTTTTCCATACAAAAAAATAATCATTTATCCTTCAATAATTTTTTTAAATGTAATAAACAAATAGATAAACCAATCAAAACAAAAGAGTTTCCATATGGCAGTTATTCAAACTTAATTGCTGACCAAGTTGCTTGATCAGTATCCTTGTGATTATATTGTTTTGTAAGAACATACATTATGAAATTTTCCTGCTACAGTTAATAATAACACATAATCAGAGTTGGAAGGGACCTTGTAGGTCATCTAGTCCAACCCCCTGCCCAAGCATTTCTGTATATTTATACCTGGATGATGATGTAGTAATGGATCCATAAATCACCCATAAATCCATAAATCATCCCCCTACACCATTTCTGACAAATGGCAGTCCAATTTCTTCTTGAAAATCTCAAATGATGATGCTCCCACAACTTCCGAGGGCAAGCTGTTCCATTGGTTGATTGTTCTCACTATCAGAAAGTTTCCCCTTATTTCCGGATTGAAACTCTCCTTGTTCAGTTTCCATTCATTATTCCTTGTCTGACTACAGGCACTTTAGAAAATAGCTTGACCCCTTCCTCTCTGTGGCAGCTCCCCAAATATTGGAAGACTGCTATCATGTCTCCCCTGGTCCTTCTCTTCACTAGACTAGCCATGCCCAGTTCCTGTAAGCGTTCTTCATCAGTTTTAGTCTCCAGTGTCCTAATCATCCTGGTTAATCTTCTCTGTACTTTTTCTAGAGTCTCAACATCTTTTTTATAATGTGGTGAACAAGACTGGATGCAGTACTCTAGGTGTTCGTATAAAATAGTTGCCCAAATAACTCATTCTGATTGGTTACTAAAAACTAAAAGGATTGGTTCAAAAAGGAACCAATCTCGAGCCGCACAAAGGCGGCAAAATCAAATGAATGTCATTGCTAGCCAGTAGACAGGAAAGTATAAAAGGGCTTTCGCGGCTTGAGCCAATTGTTCCGTTTTACTGATTGTTGTTGGAATAAAGACTTTGTTGTTGGAACCGCGTCTACACGCGTTTTCCGGACAGAACACTGGCGAGGGGTGGGATCATCCTAAACGCGAGACCAAGCACACAGTGATATAGAATTCAAGACAGCCAACAGAATGGCCAGGAACAACGCACCGCCCGCACCTTTTAATCACCAACGAAGAGGATTGGGATTCCTATGTAGAACCGTTTCAGATGTACTGGAAAGCAATGAGATGGAGGGATCTCAGATCAGCGCAAGAGGGCTGTGTCTTACACAACTGCGGGCCTTACAATCTTCAAGATGGCAAAAGTCTCGGAAGTCCCGAGACGTCAAGCCAATTGAGTGGCCAGAAACTTCACGAGACTGTCAAAGCTCTCATACGCTCCGATGGTTCAACCTTATAAAGCGACACTAATTCTATCATAGAGACCAGAGAGAGGTGAGACATCGCTGACATTTCGCAGCTGCTCCGGACAAAATAGGGGGAGAGTGCGAATTCCTAAACCTAGATGAGGCCATGAAGAGCACAAGTAGTGTTGGGCTTAAGAAGACTCGACAACATTAGAGCAAACTACCTAAACAAGCCCAACATAACCATAGCCGAGGCCATCGCAGAAAGCCACGCCGCTGAAGCTGCAAAAAAATCGCTGTCAAAATGAAGGCAGATGAATGCGAACGGAGACGAAACAGCCTGGCCAGAAGAAAAAACAGTCTCCCGCTACCACTCATCACACAGACAAGAAGTTAATGGTATGGGATATGTCCGAATCAGACGAAGAGATAGTAAGTCCACCGCCTGTATAGCCAAACAAGAAAAAGAGCGTGAAAAGAAGAAATTGGCGGGAATGCGCTGGCTGCGGAGGAAACCATCTTCGAGTCGAATGCAGGTTTATCGATGCCATTTGCAGAACTTGCAAGAAACGAGAGCATCATCGAGAAGTCTGCAGGAACAAGAAAAACTACAGCCCACCGAGACGCAGCAACTCCCCCGACAAAGCCAAGCCCAGGCGAGCTGAGAGAAAGTGGCAGCGAAACAAGCGAACCACTAACCGAGAGAATACACATCAGACTGTTACTATAGGAAGCGCTTAGACGGAAAGCGGAAAGAAAGTCAAGATAATTGTGAAAATCGAAAAAGCCCTGCGAAATGGAGTAGACTCTGGATCCTTCCTATCCCATGGTATCTTGGGACACCAATCAAACAACTAGTCCGAGATATCAAACTAAAGAACTCCAGAGGCAGCGGCTAACACTCAAAGACTACCAGGGAAACCGAATCCCTTGTAGTCGGCATCGGGACAATTCCGAGACCCTCACAAACATCATGTTGAAGTGCTAACATGACCATAGTCTGAACCGAGGCTGACCAAGCCTGCCTGGCACTCGAATGGTTCACGCATTGGGCATCAGAGATGACCGGGATAGAACGCGTGGCCACAACTGACTGGGAAAAAAACCTAATCCAGGGAATTCCAGACGTTTTGACGGCTCCCTTGGCAAGTATCAGGGAAAACCCCTATTTCTTTTAGTCTAGACCCCCAAGTAACCCCACAGAGACTAAAGGCCAGGCGGTTCCTTTTGCTTTAAAAGCAAAGATTGAGGACAGCAAATAAACTAGTAGCCCAAGGGGTATTAGAACCTGTGGACCATGCCAAGTGGGAAACGCCTATAGTACACCTATTAACCTGACAGGTCCATTCGAATCTGTGGTGACTACAAGGCTACCCTGAACCATTGCACTGCAACAGAGTTGCATTACCCGGCTGCCAGTAAGTGCAGCACTTACTAACATTTTGGCAAAAGTTTTTGCAAAAATCGATGATGCACAAGCTTATCAACAGCTCCAGTAAGACCCCGAAACAGCAGAAGCAACGACTATAGTTAACTTCACAAGGGGGCTTTCAGATGTAACAGACTCCAATTTGGAGTGAGTGTAGCCCCAGGCGTTTTCTCAGAGCCTAATGGAATGCCTCCTAAATGGCATACAAGATCGTACCATATTTCGACGATGTCCTAATCTCAGCCAAAAATGAAAACGCAACTAAGAAAGAGCTTAAAGAAGTACTAAGTCAAATTCAGGGAATCTGGCCTAAAAAGTAAAAAAAGAAAAGTGCTGCTAATAAAAAGAGCGTCTAATTCCTGGGCTATCTTAATGACGGAGCAAGGTATACCCCTATCCGAAAAGAAAATTAAAGCCATTAAAGACCACCAGACCAAAGAACAAAAACCGAGTTACTAAGCATGTTTCTGCGGTTTGATAAATTTTTTATAACTGATTCCCTACCAAATAAGGCTACATGAGCAGAACGAGCATACACGTGTTACTGGAGCAAGAAACAATTTGACTTGGGGGTACAAAGAAAGAACAAGCCTTTCACAAATAAAAAACTTGCTAACATCAACACCGTTCTCATTACATTTAGCGACACAACTACCATTGAGAGTGCCTGCACGCTTTTTCACCAGTTTGCATCGTGCCATCCTGTCCAGCCAACAACTACCTGATGGATAGAGAGGCACCTGCTACTATTCCAAAACCCTGTCAAAAGCGAGCGGCAATTACGCATTGATCAGAGAAGCCCTTACAATGTCGGCTGGGGTAAACGTTTCACGAGTACCTATATGGGACGGACTTTTTCAAATGTACACAGACCACAAACGCTACTTAGGAATTTTGGTGGGAAACAAGCCACAACACAAATTTCTGTCTCCAAGAAATGACTAGGTGGTCGAGTTCCTAGCAACCTATTCCATACTTCATACATCGGCCAGGGAAAACAAATTTCCCATGCGGACGCCTTTGACACAGCAACCAAATTGCCAGCACACAAGAAGAAGACCCTGCACCAACGATGACTGCCGTACAGATAAGACTGCCCCGATACTACCCATTCCATGCAATGATGCGCCAGAGCCACGCAAAAGACCCATTGACTGCCCGCGTCTTAACTTGGGGGTAGGGGGGGGTAGGTAAGGTCTGGCCGGAAGATCAAAAAACTCGAGCACTTTTAACCTTTCCGGACCAAGACAAACGAACTGCTCGTATCAAAAAGGGGTGTTTAACTTGTTGTGGGTGAGCGGGTAATTATCTAAACAAATTGCCACCAACCACAGGGACTAGTATGTGGCATCGAGGGACACCCTGGGATGTGTAAAATGAAAAGCCCTTGCTAGGAGTTAATGTTGGTGGCCAGGTATTGTAGGGACATTGAATACTGGGTAAACTCGTGCAAACAAATGCCAGAGAGTCAGACATCTTCCTCCAAAAGCACCAATAAAGGGACTGGGAAATCCCAAGAGGCCCCTGGTCGCGATCCACATGATTCGTGCAGGTCCTAACCAAGGTGGCAACACGTTTCTGATTGTCGTGGATCGCATACTCAATTTGGTTAGAGGTAAAAATTATGCCATCAAGAACAACAGAACCTGAATAAGAAAATCAGACAAACTTTTTGCAAAACCATGGCCTACCGGACGTCCTAGTGTCCGATAATGGGACCACAACTAACCAGCCTTCAATTCGAACAATACCTAGACTCCCTAGGTAATAAGACCATTGCCCTACTCGGCTGGCCCATCCGGCTGCAACGGTAGGGCTGAAAGAAATGGTCAGCGATTTCGCAAGGAGGGTTTTTGGAAAATGGACACTGGGGACGTCCAAAACAGAAATAAACCGCAGGTACTCACTCCCAACATATAAACCAAGTACCACACCAACAAAACCCCAGCAGAACTACTGATGGGGAGAAACTAAGTGTCGCACCTGATGCGCTGCATCCAAATTTCACACCTGAAAACCCCCCGACCCCCTCTCTCACGATTCAGGAGTATTTGAAAATTGGCGATTTTAGTTTATGCCAAAGAACTTTCACTGGGGACCCCATTATGGTTACCGGGACAAATTACAAATAATAAACAGGGCCCCAAGTCTCCGATTAACGGTAGACGACGGAGGGATGGAAGCGGCACATAGACCAGCTTCGTTCCCGAAACTTAGAAAGAAATGAAAAAACACAACCATGCAATTACAAAAACGACGAAATTCAAACCAAAGAGGGGGGGAAAATGCGAAAAATAAAAAAAGAACCGTTTAAATCAAACGCCGAAAATCAATTCAGCCAAAAAGAGCAAAATGGAGAGTCACTGTTTGAAGGAAGTTGCGGGAAGAGTCCATCGGAGGGGGCCAGCCAAGCCAGCTCGACCTGTCCGGAGGAAACGGGAGGGAGCGGCGAAGCCGCCGGCCTTAGCGACTCAGGCGGCAGCAAAATGGCGGCCTCACCCTTCCAGACGGTTCCAGGGAGAAAGACAGAAGAGACGGCCTCACCCTTCCAGATGGTTCCAGGGAGAAAGACAGAAGAGACGACAACCCCATCCGAACAGGTCGAAGACACAAACAAGAATGAACCGCGCAAGTCCAGTCGAGTCANAGGACTGAACTAAGAGGGGAGGGGTGTTCTGTATGTAAATAGTTGGCTCCAAATAACACATTCTGATTGGTTACTCAAAACTAGAAGCCGCTGGAAGGCGGCAAAATCAAATGAATGTCATTGGCTACAAGCCGGTAGATAGAAAAGGTATAAAAGACTGGCGCGGCTTGAGCCAACGTTCCGTTTTTTAACTGCTGTTAACAAATAAAGACTTTGTTGTTGGAACCCGGTCTACCTCGTGTTTTTCCGGACAAAACATAAAATATGTATACTTTTGTAAAATCTCCCTATCATATGGACGTTGCTGTATAGTTGTTTTGTATTACTGTATTACAAAATTGAAAGGGCAATTCTGAGAGGGCAATGTGAATGAATTATGTGAAAATTAAGCCAGAGGCCAAATTCTCTCATACTCAACATTTATGTATCATACTAAACTAAACATACAAAAAACTGTTTTTTCAATGGAAGATTCAATTCAACAGAATCATTAAGTGACCAAAAATCATAAAATTAATTTAATTAATTAAAAAAGGTGAGGTGTCCTTTGTGCTCTCTTGAGTTTGCTTGTTTTCTTACAGATGTTTCATTACCCTAACTAGGCAACATCATCAGTGCTAGTAAAGAGTGCTATTTGCTTTCAGTTTATATTCTGGTGACTTGCTTGTTTGTGTGGGTGTGGTCTTGAGGATTCTTTGATAGGGCTGTTTACTGATGGCTCTTTTCAGTTTATTGACTGGGATATTGCTTACTTGTTTGTTGGTCTGAAGTTAATTTTGGAGTTAATCTATGCTGATCTGGGTGCTGATTACTGGTGGAGAGGTGCCGAAGTCTTTTTGTTCTCTTTTGGCCTGGTTGATTGTCTCTTGCATAGTTTATAGATGTTCTTAATCAGTGTCTATCTGTGTATTGATGACTGATTTGTCAGAGTGCCAGGCTTTTAGAAATTCCCTGGCATTTTTTGGACTTAGCCTGGTTTAGATTGTCACATTTTCCCATAATTAAAAAGCTGCTTAATCATTATGAAAATTCACACATATAAGATTACACACATTGATAAAGTCCCAACTCTGTTATTCTGTATTCTGATAGCTCTGTTAAAGCTGTTAATGCTCGAAATCCTAAGGAAAAAAAATGAAATTGTGCAAATATTACTTGCTTTCTATACACGTTGAATCAACTCTCTTGATTTTCCCAGGCTGTTCTGAAAAACAGATTTTTAAATGTTTAAACATATCTTCTTCATGCAATCAGTGCCCAACTTTTAAATGACATTCCAGAGACCACTTTACAAAAATAGTTCATGAGACCATTTCATTTCATTTACTTTTCTATATTTTTATTAATAAAAACCAAAACACTCAAGAGTTAACAAGAAATATGAATCAAATTTCAAAAAGCAAAGTAAAGCTAAAAAGAAAAGGAAAGAAATACAAGATGTATGTATATACATATGAGTGCACATCACAAATACATTAATGAATTCATGTATGATTGTAAAGAGAAACACTATTATATCATATTTTTATATAAATTGTACCCTGCCTTATCCAAACAGTTCTAATCAATTTACATGATTTTTTTGAAATATTTCAACTCACAGCAACATTTGGATGAACAAAGGTAATCTGTTAGAAAATATTTTGTTCATGTAGTTGAAAAACAGGGACTAGAGTTGATCTGTTGCAACCATGGGATTTTTCCAACCTTTTAATATTAAATTTTCAGTTCTAACACTCTTTCCCATGATTTCAAACATTACTGATCTGATTAAAGATACTCTAATGTTTTAAAATAACAAATCAGCAGTTAACAGCAGACACTTAATCTATTTATTATGCTACATACTGATAAATGTATTAAAAGTAAAGAATAAACCAATATCAAGTTTCATTGTAAAATGTATTGGTTCCGGGGTGTCAAAATCAAGGCTTGCAGGCTGGATCCAGCCCATGGGGTGCTTAGATCTGACCTGCGAGCCTTCCTGCAGTACCTCTGCCAGTGAAAAGGAGCGTGGGGAGATTGCATGTAGGCCCCCCTGGGTTCCATTTTCAGCCACAACAGCCTCCTGCAACCCTCTGCCAATGAAAACGGAGCCCGGATGGGCTTCATGCAGCTTCCTTGAGCTCTGTTTTTGCTGGGAGAGGGTTGCAGGAGGGTGTCACAGCCCGGAGGATCTGCACATGATCTCCCCAAGCTCCATTTTCACTGGCAAAGAGTTGCAAGAGGCTGTCATAGTTAAAAACCCCTGGAGGGTTCACACATGGCCTCCCTGAGCTCTGCTTTCACTGACAGAGGGTTGCAGGAAGCCTTTGCAGGTGAAAATGGAGCCCAGAGGGGCTGCGCGCAGCCTCACTGAGCTCCGTTTTCGCTGGCAGCGGTTGTAGGAGGAGGCTGTCATAGCCAAAAATGGAGCCTTGATGAGTGATGTCGGGCTGGCTAAGGCCACTCTGGCCACACACCCCTGGACCCCTGAGGTCAAACACAACTCTGATGCGGCCCTGGATGAAATTGAGTTTGATGCCCCTGTTTTAGTTGAATTAAAAGTTCCATGACAAATTACAACTGGGCACTGCATTCTTTCAAGATAGCGTTCAAGATCTTGAGCAACTGAAGCAACTCCTGAGCTTCTTGTGAAGCATCCTGATGGTCCTGATTGGCCTAGAAGCACTATGGGATAGGACAGCCATCTCCAACCATTGTGGGTTGGTGGTCTGGTGGAAGTGGGCGGGGACAGGGGATGGTTTCGCGCATGTGCTGCTTTCACAAATTCAGCTTCAAGCACACACACACTCACAGACCACTTTTGAAGCCTGGTTCTGAATGGACAGTGGTCCAACATTGGGCCGCAGACCAGGAATTGAGGACCCCTGGGATAGGAGCACTGTAGGTAGGTATATTCTGGACAGTCGTTTTACTGCCTTTGCTGCTCCCTCCAAAGTTCAGGAATGAATCAAAATTGAAAGATGCACTCATCTGCAAAATGGTAGTGGTGACATTTCCAAGGTTTCAGGTGATCCTTTTTATGGTTTTGGTACCACAGTATTCTAATATTTTATTATTTTACAACACTGAGAGAATTCTGTTCCTAAATTACATATGATATTAAAAATATCTTTGTTGTCAGCATTTTTTTCTATGCAAATTATCATAGTTGCAATAGGACAATAAATTATTAACAGTCTTGAATGAACAAATATTCTAGAGTGGTGTTGGTTACTAACACCAAAAATTAGTTTCCTTGGATAAATTTTGATATCACCATTTATACAATCCTGGGTTTTGTCCTTCCACAGTTTAAAGATACCTCCATAATTATGAAGTTATGATTACTCTTCTTAACTGTAATTATATAAGAGGAATAACTATATCCCCATGTTAATGGGGATATAGTTTAAGATGAGATTTACAAAAATATATGTTTAAAATGTATCATATCTCTGACTCTATTAGAACAATTTAAACTGATTTAACCAACAAATTTGGAAAGAAAATAGATTATTAAAATGGAATCCTGAGATTTTCACTCTGCAGAAGATCTCATTTAGTTTAGTTACATTTACTTCACATGAGTCAATGTTACTTTTTCTATTTTTTAAAAAGGGAGAAAATTATTATTTTCAAATCCCATTTGTATGTAGGAGGCTTTCAGACAGTTCTTTTTATAATAAACTGTGTGTAAACATGGCCACTGGGGAAAAATAGCACAGTAAGATTCATAAAGCTGACATACCTCTACTTTATAAAGTAGATTTATAGTTAGTATGAAAATGGAGTATTATGAGAGTACAAAACCAGGTTTGCTGTAAAACTAGTATAAAATGTTGTGTATGCTAAGGTTTCAGCAATGTTGGGTGATGAAACTTATCTGTACCTCTTTAACTATGGAAGTCCAAAATCCAGATTTGGGAGATTATAGTGATAGAAACTAATGATAAATATTAATGTTAGTTTGAATTTAGTATAATATAAATTAATTTGTAGAACTTGTTGAATTGCAATAATCCAGAACTCCCTAACCCTATAGTGCTAGTTATTTTGGAATGGTATAATATCAAGCTACTTAGAAAAATATTTTTTAAAAGTTTGAGGAAGTTAGCTCTTCACTGTAACATTTTTGGACAATTCCTCTGATCCTAAAATATTTTTGTCTATGGCTATATTGCCCTCCCAAGAATGGCCTGAGCATGCAAGCTATGGATTTTTCTTCATGGCCCTGCTTGGACACTTCTAATCTGAACTGGTTGTTGGAAACCTATGGACAGGCAATCTTCTACAGAACCATCTAATCTCATGGAACTGGGACATCTGCAGCAAGTTATTAAAGATAATTGAAGGAAACAAGAGACAGTTCTTAATCCAAGTAAACTGAACCCACATTACTAACTCAAACCAAATTACTAAAAATATTTGGAAAAAGAGAAAAGTTTATGTTCAGTGACCAATGGTCTCAAATCATCAACTCACTACCTAAGCATTTTTCCCATTGAGTTGGATTTTGGAGGGGGGGAAGGAAATAGGAGAAGGTTACATATCCAAGCTAACTTTGAATTAAACTTGGCTATTTGTTTAGATTCTTTTAGCATGGATAGTTTCAATCCATTTTCCGCTCAATGTCAAAAACATAGATATGGACATTAACTTTTATTGCTATATGAGGTCCATGCTAGATTTTTATAGAGAGGGGAGATTTGTTTGCATTTTCTATTCATGCAAATGTGCTCACCAAAGAACTGAGAAAGGAGCCATAGATGATTTTTTAAGGCTAGGTCCCACTGGCCGACGGACGCAAAACGTATGCATAAAGGACACAGCGGATGAGCAAAATTTCGGAGGTG
>BHFT01003416.1:0-15492 GCA_004320025.1 Laticauda laticaudata | reverse complement strand
CTTTCTTTCTTTCTTTCTTTCTTTCTTTCTTTCTTTCTTTCTTTCTTTCTTTCTTTCTTTCTTTCTTTCTCTCTTTTGATGGTTCTCTACCAAACTTAGATCTTGCTAATGAGAAAATGATTATAGTTCAAAGTAATACCAATAGAAGAGAATAACTGTAGCTCAGAGTTGAACTCTGGGGTCCTTGATGCATTCTGACGTTGCCTTTTGCCAATGTTTCATTACCTAGTTGGGTAATGAAATGTCTGCAAGAAAACAACCAAACTCAGAGACCACCAAATACCTCACAATTCAACGTGATTTCATTCCTGCTCCTTTCTCTAGGTGATGCAGATATTTTCAGCATTACAGATGCTTGGTGATAATCTGATTACATTATGCAACTGGGATGCTCGTGAAGTAGTATAGGATAATACCCATGTGTAATACACTTCCTGTTAATTATTTTTGGAATTGTAAAAATATTGTATGGCTCAAAATGATAGCACTCTATTCCATTCATTTCTAAAGCTCCATTCATCTCCTTTATTTAATTTCTTTTAAATACTGCCCCACAAAGGGGGGTCATGGACACCAGTAGAGGTCTGTGTTTACTGGAGGAAGAAATGTGACTTTTGAAAGATGTTTCAATAGATTCTTTGCAACTATCATTCATTTTTTCCCATAACTCAACACAATTACACAGTTTTTACCTTTAAAAAGCTTCATTTTGTATATCCCATGGCCATATTTTTTTTCTTCAGAAAATAAAGCCCAATGTGCATTATTCTCACCATCTAGGGTCAATGAAAACCAAGGAGACTGCAAAATAAGTGAATCATAGGGAGCCTCCATTCTTTGTGTGACCCATCATTTGGGCACATTCATTTTACAAAAACCAATATCTCTACCAACTTCTGATTTCTACAGCACACCTGCACGCAGAGTCAACATCTGTGCAGCAGGCATCTAAGCTTGCCCTGAACAGCCTTGATTGTTTAAAGACCAGTGGACAATGGCATTTGTCTAAACTTTCCTTGGGTGACAGGCTGGGCTGGAGGCATATTTTGAACAGTGTTTTGCTGCAGAAAACTTTATTTCCATCTTGTCACAACAAGAAGATAATAGTAAACCCTAGAGGTCTTCAGAAATAGAAATAGAAAAAAGGTTGGGAAAAATTATAAGATGCTGGCTTTGGTTTGATGGCAGGTAACTTTGACAATCTCAAATCTCCCTTAATTATTGGTGCAATCAGAAGGGTTTACAATGGGAAGTCGAAAAGTCAAATGATAGCCACAAGTGTACAATCAACACCTTGCCTTTAATGTGTGTCACAGAAACCCCTCCTTGCAAACATCTCTTTTTTGAAAGTATTTATTTATCTTTTTATACTGCATCTTTTGACATAGCCACCCCCCGGCTCTTAAGTCTCTGATCAACCAAACAGCTTTAGAATGGTATCTCTTTTAAAACAGCTTTTCCTTTGCCTTCTTTCCTCGGTGAACTTTCCCTCATCTGTAAACTAAGGAATTCCTAGATCAACCACAAAAATGAGACAAGAGAAAGAATAATCAGTCATTATCAATATGGCATGTAAGTTGTGGATCCCAGTTAAGTGTGGCCCAAGCTAGTTTATTTCACCTCCTATTATTATTTTAAATCTGCATAAATGTTAGGAATGGCAAACATAGGAACAAACCAGTCCTTGGTAGTAGAGTTGCAAATGAAATCTGCCATCGATTTCTATTGGAGTAAACCGGTATCATGTGTCAAAATATTCCATCACAGGGCAGGCAGCCATGAATGGAAGCTATGAACATGTTATTTATTTAATAAATATACAAGTAATCCCCAACTTGCAACTGTTTGTTTATCTATCTTTCAAAGTTACGACACTGCAAAAGGTGATTTATAACCTGTTCTCCAATTATGACAGCCTTCCCACAGTCACATGATCAAAATCAGAGGATGTTGGGAAGGGAGAAAGAAAATCCTATTTGCAAGTCTATAAAGGAGTGAAAATGACTTGGAGAAAAGTGAAACATTTAAAGAGCTAGTGGTTAAGAAAACAGTGCTACAAATACAGGAATAGTAACCTAGAAAAATAATGTATGGATTTAGAGAATAGAAATAGTTTTAAACTTGTAAAGATAGTAGAATAAGATAGGGAGGAGAATAGAAGCAAGTACAGAATTAGCATTGTTTAGAAGTAAGGAAACAGGGGGTTTTATTTTGTACAACAAAACAGTTTTTGTGTGGCAAAATGAAATGCAGTCTTGAAATGAAATGTAAAGAAAAATCATAACAATTGCTCTTTGGCAACATAGCAGAAATACTTACTTGTAAAGGATGAGTCTATAAAAAGAAATAAATCTGGAACAGTAATGTAAAATAAAGCACAGGTAGGGTGTTTGCATTTCATACAATACTGCATATGTTAAGGGTAATTACATTATCATTTTTAAAAGTATGCTTTGGTAAAGTTGATACTTAAAAGGCATGAAACAGGGAAATTAGGGGTAAAAAGAATACAAGGGGAAATTAACATTCAAGCAGGTACATAAGGGAAATGTTCAGAAATATGTAGATGAGGAAAAGCCCCATTTTAGAAAACAATACAATAAATAAATGAATCTGGGTTTCCTAGTTTAAAAAATAATCCCACTGTGACACAGAATAATACCTCAAAACCTCAAACGCTGATCTGAATGTTACTACTTTTCAGGGTTGATTGTCCTTGTAATATTATACAAAATAAATGAAAATCAATACAATGTTTTCAAAGTTATAGAAATGGTTCAGAAGCACAGTATGTCTCAATATAAACCAAGTGGGAAAAATACCTTTGTAAAAGGCACCAGCCACCAGTACTTTAGACATTAAAGTCCACATTCTTCTCACTTTCTGTGCAGTATTGCTTTTTAAAAAATGATTCCTGCTTACCAAAAGGAAATGATAAACATGGAAAGGCCAAACAGCTTTCTGAAGCATGACGGGGGCAAAATTAATGCCATATACCCGTAATCTCTTTGCTGACCAGAACATTGCCTGTGCAAAACATGACATGAAGTCAATTCAGACTGCAGGTGAATCAAAAATGTTCACTTCTTAAGTATACCATCCTTATCCTAAATGGAATATAATACAGGGAAGCAAAATTCTTTGCACACTTGATAGTATTTTTTTCCAGGTTGTAACTAAGTATGCATTCTCATACCGGGTATTTTATGATGGATTATCATTTAAATTTTCACTTTTTGAGGAGAAAAAAGATCCAACTCAATTTTAATCTCCGTATAGAATTTTTAAAAATGATTTTTTTTTTAAATTTAGACTTTTGAATCCATTTGGATTAAATCTCCAGCTAAGATTATTGCACCCAATTAATACATCTGAATTGTTTAGATTAATCTGTCTGAGTCAAGGTATTGAATTATTTGTACAGACTGAGAAAATATTTGACATGATAGCCATCACATTATTACGTTTGCAAAGAGAGTAGCAGAAGATTTTTTTCCTGATGCTCTGTTCATAAACTGCAAGACTGCTACAAAAAAAAAAGCCTATAAAATCATCCTGGTTACATGTTGACCCACTTAGCAACTGTCATGACTTACATCTTATTCCAGGCTCAATTACAGTCATAGGTCAAGGACAACCTGTAGGGGGAAATACCTGGCATCTGTTAACTGCAGCTTCTCCTGACGGTTTGTTTTTAGCCTATTTTCCATTTGCTTTGAAGATGAAGATTTACTTTGAAGACGTAAAAGGAGGTAGGATATAAAGTAGTTTTATTTTATGCATTATGTTCTATAAGGGACTGCCCCCCCCCCCAAAAAAAGCATTTGGAAATTGGTACAGAAAGTGCCTTGTGGTTTGTAAATGGTGCAATATACAGCATGCATCACACCACTTCTGTGTGAGCTGTGTTGGTTACTAATATGTTTATAGGCACAACTCATGGTGTTACTATCATCTTTAAAGGCCCTATAGAAGGTATTATTCAACAGGTTCTGACCAGTTCTGGAGAACCGGTAGCGGAAATACAACTTTCTGACTGGCCCTGCTCCCCATTTATTCTCGCCTCCCAAAGTCCCAGCTGATGAGCTGGGTCTTCTTTTGTTGCCTTGAACAGGAGAACAGGAACTGGAAAGTCAGGTTAGTGGGTGGGGAGGGAATGGAGATTTTGCAGTAACCTTCGCCAAGGAGTGCCTCATCAAAAGACATGAATTTTATTGGTGGTGACCAAAAAGACAGGTGAGAGCATCGGAGATTTTGTTGCTTGCAACACTGAGCGGACATCACCGGAGCGTGCGAATTCCTAAATATGGATTGAAGCCATGAGAGACGATGGTCCTGGGCTGAGATCTTACCTACAGGCCGATATTAACAAAAATCCAAATAATAATGCTCCAAGAAGCAATAAGAAGAAGCTACTTGTGGCCAGAAGCCACGCAGAAATTGGCCGGCTGCATGTTTGGAAAATGAACAAAGCGCCAACAAGAAACCCGCAAAAAACACCACCACATCCCACCATGAGAACATTGAGTCTCCCATGCAGAAATGAGGAAGCAGGGGTAAAATCAACTCCATCAGAACAGGGAGAGTGAGGACTGGAACAGAAAAAGGGAAGAGATCTCTCATTGTGCGCAATTGCGTAGGGAACCATCCACAGTGACGTCCAAGAAATCAGTTCCAAGTGCCGTTTCCTAGATTGTGATCTGCCAAACATTGTGATGGCAGGGACACATTGCTAGGCCATCTGAAGCAAGAAAAACTAATGGCCCTAGAAAAGCTGGAACACCCACGCCACCCCCCAAAGAGAGGGAGAAACAAACAGAGAACCATTGGAATCAAGCAACAGAAAACAGGAGAGGGAAAGAGATGAGCAATGGATAGAGATGAAAACACACCAAATGGTGACCATCGACACTCCCAACACGACAAACGCAGGTAAAGTATATGGTTCAGGTCATGTAGAAGGCCAGCCATGCAGATGGACATGGACTTTAGGCTTATACTTATCAATGGTATTGTGGGACACACATAAAAAAGACTGAACAGACATAAGCCAGGAAGGACTCGAAAGACAAACACTAATGCTTGAAAGAACTACCAGGGAAAACAAATCATTCCATAGTAGGTACTGGACAAATCAAAGTAAAATTCAAAAATACACCGCAGAATCCACCACTAACCATAGTTTGACTGAAATCGACCAGCCTATTGGACTCAAGATGGTTTGCACCATTAGGAATTGAAGTCACAGGGGATAAACAGCATCACTGAGGCAGAGTGGGAAGAGGGACCTGATGGAAGAATTCCGGAAAATAATGTTTGACGAAGAACTGGGCAAGTACTGAGGGTCCAATTTTTAGTCCTTAAACGCAAACATACCCCTATAGATTAAAGGCAAGGCAGGTTCTTTTCATTGCTAAAACCAAAAATTGATGAACAAATATAAGCTCATCGCATCAGGGTTTTAGAAACGCAATTGCCACGCAAAGTAAGGAAACGCCCAATGTTACACCATTTAAACCAAGTTTGAATGGGTTGGTGCACATCTGTGGGAACTACAAAGCAAAACCCTTTTAACCACGTGCTCCAACAAAAGTGCATACCCAGTTCCAGTTAACAGTATTCTATTACATTTCCTTGGGGGGGGGAAATCTTTGCAAACAAGACCGCACACAGGCATTACCAACAGTTGCCCATTGACCCTGTAACAGCAGAAGCCCAGACAATCGTGACGCACAGGTGGCATGCTGAGGGTCTACAATTCAGCATCAGCGTCACCCCAAGGGTGCTTACAGAAGCTTAATGGGAATGCCTATTGCAAGGGATAAAAGAGGTGGTTACCATACTTTGACGATGTCTGGTATCGCAAGGACAAAGAACAATGCGCAGACTTACCTAAGAGAAGTCCTTAAGCAAAATTCAAGGAGGCAGGACTAAAAAGTAAAGAAGAAAGAAGTGCCCAATTAGCCACCCACCTAAAGTTGATTTCCTAGGATATCTTGATAGGACAGTGAAGGGATCTACCCGCACAGGAAAATAAAGAGCAATCAAAAGGAAGCTCCCAGACCTACAAATAAAATTGTATTTGCAAGCTTTTTAGGACTCATTAACTTTTATAATATATTCCTACCATAGAAAGCAACCATTGGCGGAACCACTACACAGGTTGCTTGAACAAGAAAGCGACCTGGGCCGGGAGCAAATGGGAAGAAATGGCATTACAGGAAAATAAAAAACTGATCACATCAGATTCACGTACTAATACAATACAGCGAAACGCTTCCAATAACACTAGCCTGCGTGCATCCTCCAGATAAGCTAGCTAAGCATTCAGCCACATGACACCCAGTGCCACAACAAATAAAAGTCCAACAGAGTTTACTAATGGGGAGGAAACCAAGATCACACCTAGACAGGGCAACTACACCCCAACATATTAGCCCAGAAAGCCAGCAGACCCCTCCAGTAATTGCCGCACATTTTCAAACAGTGTGACCGAATATATTGAAAAAAAAATCTCACGCTCGCGGAACTATTGTGGATACCGGCAAAAGGCATCCAGATAACCAGGCCCCGTTCATACAGGGTAAAGATACAAGGATGGGAGGGAGCTGGAGCTGAGGCACATAGACCAACTCAAGGATTCGTAGCGAGCCTGAAGGGGAGACCAAAAACAGATCCTCGAAGAGGGGGGAGACCCCTCAAACAAACAAAACAAACCCAGGAAGAAGGGCGAGACCCCTCAAAAATGCACCATAGAGAGGGGTGAGGACCCCTCAAGCAAACAAAACACAACCAGAGAAGAGGGGGGAGACCCCTCAAACAGACAAAACACAAGTAGAAAAGGAGGGGGAGAGCCTCCACGAATGAGAGAAATAACAGAACAAATCCTGACAACTACGCAACAACCATGACTAACACTAGCCTTGGTCAGGAAACGCAAACACGTACCTGAGACCATGGAAGAAGGCAGGTCGGGGAGACAGGAACAGGTTCAAAAGGATTGCTGAAAAGCAGCCCCTGGCGGGAGTGGCCAGACCAACTGAACCAGCCAGGAAACTCCTGGTGGGAGTGGCATGGCCAACTCAACCTTCCAGGAGGTTCCAAGAAGATGGACGGGAGGAACAACAGATCCGTCTGAACAGTCCAGAGGCCAACCTGCGACTGAGTTGCGCAGGTCCAGTAGAACCCATAAAAGCCCCACCTACCTACGTGATTATGTACGGTAGGCGGGGCTCAGATTGGTTGGACCAGACCAGGTGGGAAGGGGTGTTATGTATTAATATACTTACCTGCAATTGGTCAGTCTGCAGCAGCAGGAAATTTGAAGAGCTGTCACTGGCCACAGCCGCGAGCAGCCCGACTATAAAAAGGGCTGCTGCAGTTTCTTCGGGGCTCAGTCCTAGAAGGAAATAAAACAATAGAAATTCATGCTGGTGTCCTGAGTCTCATTCCCGTGACTTAACAGAACCAGCTTTGTGAATTTATTCAGGATTTATAAAGCTGGAAGAGAAAATACAGGTGCTTCCGCACACTCCCACGAACATTAATTGAAATCTAGTTTTTTTATCTAACCATTGTGAAAGGAATACACAAATACTCATAATTACACAGTCTTTAGTCAAGAAAGCTAAATGTCATTACCCTGGATTTTGCAGGCCATAACAAATATTGTAACATAATGGTACAGCAAAAAACATGGATTTATGCATTTATTTCTGCAGAATCTCAAACAGGCTTGAAAATGTGTTACTACTCTCTGAATAAAATGGAAAATAGAATACATTTGATGAAAAAGAGTTAAGCCATAAAAAAAATATCTCTTCTAAGAAACAAAGCCATCCAAGGTAAGCCGCGAAACAACTGAAGAAAACCCAGGGAGTTCATTAAAGGCATTTAAATTAAGAAAGATAACTAGCCAGTTTGAGAATGCAATTTAGAGGAAGTATCTCCTCAATTTGCATAATTTAAGTATATATAATGTGATACTTGGAGCAATGGCTGATTGGCACCTAAATTATAAGGTATTATTACATTCTTTCCCTCCTTCCCTTTTTCTCATTTCTAAAATTCAACACCCCCCTCAAAAAAAATAAAAATAAATACAAGGACAGATAAAGTAGGAAACCCCAAGAAGCCATCTCAAGAGCAACAGACAATATAAAGTAGCCTACAAGGAAGCAGAGTCTTCATTCATAGGGATCTGCTTTCGATATTTGGGGTTGGATTAGGCCTTTCTGATTAACACCCAAGAGCCACCTGCATTTCAATATGGGGGGAGGGGAAGGAAAAATGAATGCCACCACATAGAGAATAGCAACTTTGGATGAAGACAGCCACAGCTGCCTTCCTTCCCCCTCCCCCCCCCCTTAGTGAATGAANCCCTCCCCCCCCCCCTTAGTGAATGAAAGGACCTCTGCTCAGTGATCACATGTGGTGTCAAAGCCAGAGTTTCTCTTCTATTGTAACATGCAGTCTGAATAACTGTTGCCAGAGTGTTCGGGCTCCCAGGCAGCTGCGCACACTCTAAAGGACTATTTGCTTCTTCCTGTTTGCATTCTTCAGCTCAAGAGAATGAGGTTTCTTTTCCAAATCAGCTTCTGTGGCTGGACCCAGCTTTTCCCTGATCCCTCTAATTGTCTTCCAAAATCCTGTTTCCAGGTGTGGGGTCCCCAGTTCCTTCCTTTCAGGCAGTGCATGGACAAGGACCGAGAAGTCCAAACAACCTCGATGTTTCTCCATGTTGTTCTGCTTCAATCAGCACTGGATTTGAAACACAAAGGAGCCCTTGACGAAGCTAAGCAAGCTGTACCACATTCTCTTGTTAGGTTCCTCCAATAGCCAGCCTCTGCCTGTTATTTTAAGGCAAAGATAAGCTTTGTCTGAACTGCTGTGAGTTTGGAGAGCAAGATCACTACCGAATGATGATGTTAGCTGAGCTGTAACCAGAGCCCACTGCAAGAAGAATGCAAGGCAAAGAATGGACTTGCTAGGTCGCACCAAGATGAGAGTAAGAGATCAGGCTGTTTATGTTTGCAACTAATTATGAAAATAACAGCCATCTTTTCTTCTGACATCATCATAATGGTTTCATATTTCTTTGCACAATAGGCACACAAGGTCTTATCAATGTCAAAATTAGCATTGTGTCATCACAGAATCTGCCTATTTGGGTAGTGCAACAGAACACCGAAAATGTGGAATGTCACCACAACACACATTTTGTCATTTGCCCTCTCATCTGTCTATCCACAGTGTACGGAACTCTTCTTCAATTCAGCACATTTGAGATATACTAGGACAGGGTTGTCAAACTTGCATCGTCACATCATTGTCACATGACATATCTCAACTTCCCCCCACTTCGCTAAACTGGGGGTGGTCATGGCCAGCACGTGGTATAAATGGCCCACAGGCCATGAGTTTGACACCTCGGTAGTAGGTCTATAATCCACGGAAGTCCTAGGTAGCAAAATTTGGGGGGTTTTACAGTGAGGACCCCAGTATATCTTGAGAGGGGCAGGGGAATGACACCAGCTTTTAGATACAGAGATTTACTATTGGACAAAAAAGTGCAGCCAATGGAGCTCGAGGCAAAGTATTGGGTTGGATAGGACTTAAACTGTGCAACAACCAATCTGACTGCAGTTTAGAAGAGACAGAGGAGGAGGAGAGGACCATCACAGAATATTGAGTGTCTGGAGAAGATAGTGGAATATTCTGAAGGAGGGAGGGCAGGGATAGGTGGCTGGCTTACATATTATATGAGAGTGCAAAGTTAAAAGAATACCTTCATTTTTTTTTGCCAGAGGATCCTCTTCTCATTACTAATTGGCTTGTACTCTCTGAATCTATCATATATTTTAAACTCACTATATTCAAACAGAATTTCACATTTTACTTCTAGGGCTTTCTAAGTTTTAAAACAAAATGTAGTAGAAGTAGTTTGTGCTTGGCACTAATGGATCAATGCACATGTTCCAGGAATTCTATAGATTCCAAACAATCCTTTCCTCATTCTTGGCACATTTTAAAACTCTGCCAAACCCAGTTCTGTTAACTGGGTTAACCCAGTTCTCTTCCCCCCCCTAACAAAAGCCTGCTTGTGGGAAGATGCTGAATCCAGATAATCTGCTTCATTTCTTCTTCTTTCAAAGTCCTTTCTTCTTCCTTTTCTTATTCTACTGTAAGGCTCAGTGGTTGTGTTATGTGTTTATTCAGCTACAAACTCCACAACGCATCCAAGAATCAAATTCTCAGAAACCTCTTGTGAAAGGTGCTCAAAAGCCATTTTTCCCTCTGCAAGAAACTCTTCTAGTGGGTTCATTTTCTAGCTGAAAAATGAAGACACCTGATTGCTGTCTGTACTGAAATTAAAATTATACCATTAGCCCCCATCTTCCCCAAGTGCCCTATCAGATACACAAGGAAAAAATGCAACCAAACTGGTGATCAAATTCCACTGGCAGCACAATACATGCTCTCAGCCCTGAAGTTTTGATCACACAAAGAAGTCTCTTGAGTTCCTGTGGAGATCCAGTTACAATTCATGGAGCTTCTAGTTTCAGCTGATGGTTGGGGAAAAATGGATGACCTAGAGAAGCTTATTCTAGTCTATATATATGACTATCAGAGAAGATAGTTGGACTAACTCCGAAGTTCTATGAAAGTCCCTTTATCAGAAGTACATTGATGGTGGAGCATTGTTGGGTGAAACATTTTACCCACACATTTTACCCATATCAGGGGAAAAAAAAGAAATTAGAAAACTTGATGACATGTCACTTTTTTGTGACATTCTGTGACTCTCAGCAGACAGTCTCCTCCAATCTGCACATGAAGAATATGGTGCAGGATTTTTAAAATTTTATTTTCAGGACAGGAGGATGTGCATATGTGTCAACACACTGTTTGAAAATTGGAGATAAGAGTAGACAAATGCAACCACAGTGAAATGTGGTTTGTTTAAGGAGATGGCAATTAAAATGGAACGGAATACATATCAAATAATCAGCAACATTTCATACCTGCTATTTTATTAGGCTGTATTTCATTCAAGCCTTCAGGGTGACTTACATAATATCCCTCCTCCAATACAACCCCTCCACCCAAACTGTCTGGTGTGATAAATTAGTTGAGAGACAACTGGTCCAAAATCATGTTGTTGGTTTCCATTGCTTGAAGTGAACTTGTACCTGATTCTAATCCAAATTATTAAGCAATGTCCACACTGTTTCACTTAGATAAATGTGTTGGCCTCAATCACTCATGACTTCATGGTAATTCTTACATAGTTTTCTTAATAGCAATATGGGGGTAGTTTGTTGGTGCTGTCTTTTGGGAGGTAAGGTTTTTCTTTGTACGTCTCTGTCTAGTTTACAGCCTTGGTGGTCTCCCATCCTAATCCTAACCAATGCTTTTTGCCATGAATAAAGTTCAGTTTTTTGCAATCAATCAAGATAAGTTCTGTGCTGCCAATTTCACCAAGCCTATTTATTTTTATGTATCATAATCATCAATTTTATTAGGGTCACGGCCTGCCAAGGAAAAGCATTAAAACAATAATAATATTAAAAAATAAAAATGAAAGATGGAATAACATATTGTGACTGGTGGTGGATTAACAATAGAAAGTTAAAGTTTGCCTAATTTTACATACAGCCTAGCAGAATTTTGCCATATTCAGAGAAACTATGTCATACTGATCTAATAATAGTACAGGTGAAACTCAAAAAATTAGAAAAACGTGCAGAAGTTCATTTATGTCAGTAATGCAGCTTAAAAGGTGAAATTAAAATATGAGATAGACTCATTACATGCAAAGCAAGATAGTTCAAGCCGTGATTTGCTATAATTGTGATGATTATGGCATACAGCTCATGAAAACCCCAAATCCACAATCTCAAAAAATTAGAATATTGTGAAAAGGTTCATATTTTAGGTAAGTGTTCCTCTAATAGCTAATTAAGCATACCACCTGCAAAGGGTTCCTGAGCCTTTAAAATGGGCTCTCAGTCTGGTTTCAGTAGGATAATACATGGGAAAGATTTGCTAACCTAACAGTTGTGCAGAAAACCATCATTGAACCCTCCATAAGGAGGGAACCAAGGAGGAAAAGAAGTTGCATGTTCCAAAATGCAGTTCAAAGCACATTAATAGAAAGTTATGTGGAAAGAAAAAATGTGGAAGAAAGGTGCACAGAGCAGGGATTGACGAGCTGGAGGATTGTCAGGAAAAGGCATTCAAAAGTTTGGGACTTTCACAAGGGTGGACTGAGGATGGATCAGTTACATGAAGAGCCACACACACAGACGGATCTGGACATGGCTCTTCAAATGTTTATCCCTCTGTCAAGCCGCTCTCGACAACAAACAATGTCAGAAGCGTCAAAAGAAAAACAGACTTGGTCTGTTGCTCAGTGGCAAAGTCCTCTTCTATGAGAGCAACTTTTGCATTCATTTGAAACTAAGATCCAGAGTCTGGGAAGAATGAGAGATCACACGCTGCAAAATGTTTTGAATTCAGTGTGAAGTTCCACAGTCTGTGTTATTGGGGAGTCATGTATTCTGTGCTGTGGTGGTCACTGTGCTTCATATAAATCAGGATCAACACAGCAGGATTGATCAACGCAGGATCAACGCACCAGGAGTTTTGGAATACTTCATGCTTCTCTTCTGCAGATGAGCTTTATGGGATGCTGACCTCATTTTCGAGCAGACTTGCGCACCTGCCCATTGCCAAAGCACCAAAACCTGGTTAAGTGCCATGGATTACTGTTCTTGATTGTCAGAAACTCGCCTGACCTGAACCCCATAGAGATCTATGGGGATTGCCAAGAGAAAGATGAAGACGACATGAGACCAAACAACGCAGAAGAGCTGAAGCCACTATTAAAGCATCCTGGTCTTCCATAACACCTCGCAGGCAAGGTGATAGTTCCATGCCATGCATGAGGCAGTAATTGGCTGCAAAAGGGGCCAAAACCAAGTACTGATAATCTGCATGTTATATTTTCAGAGGTCGATATTGTTCTATGTACAATCCGTGTTTTATTGATTGCATATAATATTCTAATTTCTGAGATTGTGGAATGGGTTTTCATGACTATAAGCCATAATCATCTCAATTATGAACAAATCTGGCTTGACTATCTGCTTTGGATGCTTTGCATGTAATGAGTCTATCTCATATATTAGTTTCACCTTTTAAGTTGCATTACTGAAATAAATGAACTTCTGCATGATACTCTAATTTTTTGAGTTTCACCTGTAGTTGCATGTAAAAAAGATCAGTATTTCTTGGATATTTTTAAAATCAAATTTATTTATTAAAAAATATTTCTTGGATATTTGATTCGGTAATGCGTTATAAAATGAGTCCATGACTCCTTATAGAAATCGTATAGCACAGGGGTGTCAAATTGGTGGCCCACATGCTGGATGCATCACATGAAGGCCACGCCCACCCTATCTCTGCGAATGGGAAAAACGTCACACAATGGCAACATGACGCGGTGAGTTTAACACCTACAGTATAGCAGGACATGAGCTATAATTTCAATGACCCCTTGTCCACAGGGACACAGTCGCAGCTCATATGGTATTTGTCTGTATTGACCCTCTAAAACTGCTGTGGTTGTTCTTATGTATTTGATTTTAATTGATTGAAGAGGAATTCATAGCAGATTTTGTTTTAAATTAATTTTGAAACTGCTGATAACAAAACTATAGATCAGGGGTCTCCAACCTTGGCAAATTTAAGTCTGGAGGACTTCAAGTTGCCAAGGTTGGAGACCCCTGCTATAGATGATCTCTTAGGAAGGTTCTTGACAAAATGTTAACAAGTGAGTACCAGTTATTTTTGGAACATGATGGCTCAGTAATAATAATGCCCTTTGAAATACAGATAGATGAGAAATATGGACAGAAAGATTCTGGTATTCATCAGTTCTCTCTTGGTTGACCATCGCAACAATCAACTGATAAGCTTTAAGTCTTACCTAAAAGAGCCTTTATTAAAGAATGCCACTTCACAACTGGCAGCTGTTGCAACACAACAAACCAGGCTTGAGTTTCCAGGTACTTTTGGCCTGTAATATCATTAGCCAGCATGGCTAATTAGGCAAATTTAAGCATTTTAATTCAACAGTGTCTGGAGATTGGGAAACTCTAAAAGAAAACACACTGGAAAACCATTCATATGTAATTGATGCAATTTGATCAACAAATTAACTTTCAGTTAGTAAGTTAATAAAGCAATATTTGGCTTTATCACTTACTCTCATAGAGAAGAAGAAGCTAGCATCAGGTGGAAGATTTATTTCCTGTCCTTATTCCTTCAGTTTGATTTTCTCAATTATTTCACGTGGTTCCCCCCCCACACACACTAGCTTCCAAACAATCTAATTCAAAATGGAAATGCATTAATTTTTAGTTTAAACTGTGGAAGCCACCCTCCCTTCTCATATCATTGGTTGTTAATATAACCTTTTGGGAGACAGATAGAGAAAGACATTCAAATCTGGGGAAATTGCAATTAAAAGAATTTGGTGCATTAGCAGGTTTTAAGATGAACAAACAAAAGACAAAGGTGTTAACAAAAAGTGTGAAAATAGATCAAACAGAATTGATGAATAAAATGGGTTTTAACACTGAGAAGAAGTAAAATATCTGGGTATCCCTATGACAACTATGGATTGTATGCTATTTCAAAATAACTACTGTATATTAAGGCTCAGAATGAAGTTTTGAAAAACATGTTAAGCTGGGAGAAACTGGAACTGTCACTGCTGGGGAGAATTTCTGTGATAAAAATGAGTGTCTTGCCTAGAATGATGTTTTTGTTTCAGACAATACCTGTTTTGACAACCCATGCACAATTCAAATAGTGGCAGAAGGATATATGTAAATATGGGTGGTGTTAGTGGTGGGAAACACGAGTTGAATAAATACAAGTTATAAGATAAAAGAGGACGATTGGGTTGATCTGATTTGAAATTGTGTTTTGCAGCTTACTGTTTGGTTTGGATGAAAGAGAAATAGAAAGCTTTGGGGGCTTGAAGGATATGACCTGAGATTTGGGTGACAGATATTTGTGGTAAGATAAAGTCAAGGTTAATGTGTCATATTGAGAATATGGAACAGATACAAACCAGACATGTGTTCAAGAACACCTTTGTGGTTCTCAGCACAAAAAGTTAAGTTAACTTTTTTTTGGTAGCTACTTTGAAACTTTTTAAGAATTTCTTTTCTATTTTCTTTTGCATGTTTTTCTTTCTTGATCTTTTAGTTTTTTTGATGTCTTTCTTTTTATTTATGTTAGTTTGCATTAGTTTTTATCTTTCAAAAATTATATATATATATACATTTGTTTTTGTTTATATATATATATATATTTTCTGAGGTTTTCGCGGGTATTTGTATGTGGATCATCATCTTCAGGCTTGTTTCTTCGGCTCTGTGCTTCTCAGAGTAATGTGAGCTTGCAGCTGCTTCT
>BHFT01003413.1:0-23038 GCA_004320025.1 Laticauda laticaudata | reverse complement strand
GACTCCCAACCAATCAGGATGAAGAAAAAACCATTCTGGCACAGCAGTAGGCTAGCCCCAAATTTAAAACAGAAACATCTGTGAAAGTCTGACTCACAGACGAACACAGTACAGAAGCCTGATGATTGCAGATGAGATTCTGCTGAAATGTTGCTACATCTTTAAAAGATATATGTCAAACATTACAAATATCTTGCCTTAAATTCAAGGTGGTAGAAGAGATCACAGAACCAAAATTTGAGAAATTCAAATGTCTTGTCCAGGGGTGTCAAACTCAAGGCCCTGGGGCTAGATCCACCCCACAGGGTGCTTAAATCTGGTCTCTGGGGCCACTCTGGAAATAGCAAGGGACCTGCCTGCAGTGCCTTTGCCAGCGAAACGTAGCTCATGAGGGCCATGCACAGCCCTCCTAGACTTGGTTTTTGCCCATGATGGCCTCTTGTAGTCCTCTGCCAGTGAAAACAGTGTTCGGTGGGGCGTGTGCCCCCCCCCCCCCCCCCNAAAACAGTGTTCGGTGGGGCGTGCCCCCCCCCCCCCGAGTTCCATTTTCACTGGCAAAGAGCTGTAAGAGGACATTGTGGCTGAAAATGGAGCTCAGAACCCCATTTTTGTTTACAGAGTGCTCAGGCAACCACAGGCACTTACCCTGAGAAGTGTGACATCAAGCTGTCCACACCCATCCTGGCCCCCCAAGGTCAAATACAACCCTGATGCGACCATCAGTGAAATGAGTTTGACACCCCTGCCTAGTGACTACCTATCTGAAACTTCTTCTGAAAGATGCACTTCAAGAAAGACTTTTCAGAATATTCTTAGAGCAATTTTAGGTAACTTTTTACATATGAGCCAGGATGAGTCAGCAAGAATATGACCTCTGGCTTTTGGGGTCCAAAATAGAAGATCTTGCTCCTCTCTTATTTTTTCTTAATTAAGGGTTTGGGGAATTCAGCAGTATCACCAAACACAATTCAACTTGTTGGCATACCATGAGTTATCTGGGTGGAGGAAAAGCAGAAGCTATCTAACAGCTCTTCTCCCCAATTATTCTATTAATCTCAGTGTTGAATCTCTTTACTTATAGCTACACTATTCTTTCCTCTTGTTTATACATGAATTCCCCATGAAAGATTCTTTCATTGTGTACTACCATGCACAAGACTTTGTTCTTTTGTTGTTTTCTTTGAAGTTATTTCATTTGTCATCCAAGAAGTTTCTTCAGAAGGTAGAGACATTAACCTGCATTATAGGGAAAGGGTGCTATTTGGTGGCAAAAATCAGCTGGAGTTGCTGAGATAGTCAGGATTTTTTTTTCCTGTACAGAATAGAAATGGAGAATAAATCAATAAGTTTAAAATCAAAGTAGGGTTTCAACAAATTTACAACATTTTTTACTCTGTGAAACTTGTTAATACTGTAGTTTTGTTAGAATCTCCCATCTCCGTATGATCAGTGAAATAGAACGCTCTATTAAACTCAGAAATAATCTCCTTTTCAAGTATGAGGTCTGCATTGGTCATACTGCAGTATGTTGGGCTCTTAGCTTTCTATTACGAGTATCATTTCTTTTTGTATCTTTCCATCATACATCCAGGATTATCCTTGATTTATGCTAAAGGAAACCTCTAAAATATTAATACATAAATTTGAACATGGGAAGGAATATTGCTTCTGCAGTAAAGTATATCTATTGCTGACCAAGAATGGAGAAGTATAATTTTTTATTTTAAGAACTGATATCTCACCATTAATGTTTCATACTGATCATTGGTATGATATAATGCAATATTTTGATTAAAAAACAATAATAAACTGCAGATGTTCTATTGTTATTTCTTCATGTGGAGTAGGTGGAATTACAAAAAACTTTGAATCTTTATTGACAGAATAGGACATTGCTAATTTGCTTCCTTACACATTTCCTAATGTCACTGAAGAATTTCCATCCCTATTCACATTTAGTGAACTAGAACATTTGCATGGTAATTTATTGATTGTTATCATGTATAGCAGACTTTCTCAACCTCAATAATGTGTTGATTTCAACTTCCAGAATTCATCAGGCAGCCAGTTGAAGTCCACATGTCTTAGCATTCCTGTGGTTGAAAAACACTGGTGGAAACAGTTTGGATTAGTAAATCTCATATGATCTACTAGTGGCACCATTTCTAATGACAGCTTCAGTTCTTTGATTTACTGCATCTCTGCTTCTGTTGCATGCTAGAGGAATGCATTAAAGAGAAAACATATCAAAAACTGAACATCTTTCACTCATGCTTCTTTTAGTAAGTTCAGCAGAACCCAAAACAGAAATTTTGATCAATATAGTTCTCCATTTCTGAAGTGTTTTAAACAGAAGCTCTATAGCTACCTCTGGTGGGTGGTTTGCTGGTTTTACTGCATATTGCAAAGAGTTGGGTTATGGTGTTCTGCAGTTCGGTGATTGGCAGTAGGATAAAAAGGATTTCATCTTACATAGAATCTATAGGCAGATTTTTTCCTGGGATTTCATCATTGCATTCCAATAAATGAAGCTGCTACTTATATACAAATGATCTGACCAGTATTGAGTTGAAATGTATCACTTTGGCTGGGAAGAGGGAGAGGAGGAGAGGGAGGGTGAGAAGAGGAAATGAAATAAGGAAAGGAAAGGAAATAAGGAAAGGAAGGGAAAGGAAAGGAAAGGAAAGGAAAGGAAAGGAAAGGAAAGGAAAGGAAAGGAAAGGAAAGGAAAGGACTTCTATCTGTTATTTTCACTAAGCAGACTCCTTATAGAGCAGGGGTGTCAAACTGACGTCATAGCAGCATCATGTGACATATCAGAACTTTTTTCCCCTTCGCTAAACTGGGCATGGGGGTGGCCAGCACGTGATGCATCCAGCCCATGGCCCAGGAGTTTGACAGAACCTCTTATAGAATCTCATGTAAAATCATTTTTTTTAATCTGGATATTTTCTATTTCTTCCACTCCCACCTCATTTTGTCTTTATATTTTGCCTTTACATTTTTCCATTTTCTTATGACAGTGGATGGGAGGTGGACAGCATGGAGTAAATGGTCTACCTGTGGAACAGAATGTACCCACTGGCGCAGGAGGGACTGCACCGCACCGGCACCCAAGAACGGCGGCAGAGACTGTGAGGGCCTTGTCTTGCAGTCCAAGAACTGCACAGATGGGCTGTGTATGCAGAGTAAGTGGAAGTACCCTAATGCTGCTTTGTTGACATTGCCGTTTGGAATGGACAGACAGAGTGAAACAGTTTAGAGCTCTAGCCTTCTCTTGATATTTGAAGAAAGAAAGAATTCATGTAACTCTGTACTGGAAAAAAATTCAAAAGAAATTCGCTATAGCAGAGGAACAAACTCACCTTTAAAAGGTTTGGCATAGCTTGGCAGAAACAAGTCATCTCCTATGCTCTTCTAATCCCTTTTTCGGTGTGTTTGGATTATAGCTTCCTGCTAGTTTGAGTATGGAAAGAATTGACCTTCAGATGTCCCTCAAAATTCCAACAGAATTAGTACAGTTCATGTTGGGTCATGACATCTAAATCCTTCCATCTATTGATTTACTCAGCCTGGCATTTAAGCTAGGAGAGATGTTTTTAGGAGGAGCAAAATATCCTCTTTATCTTGTTGTTCTTGACTGTAGTTGGCACCTGACAAAAAAGTACTAGCTGTATTGTGAATAGTTGCTTTGCATGTGTTGCTTTCCATGTGTTCATTCATAAGCCCATATTATCATTTTTCTCATTGCTCTGTTCCATATTTTAAAAATGAAGGAAAGCATAAACCTTTCTGATACTGCAATCTTATTGCAAATCTGTTCAGTAGTAAATGCAGTTTCATTCTGAAAATTAATTGCACATATTTAGCACCCTTATCTTTCAGCACATATTACAGAGAGAGAGGGAGGGAGGGAGGGAGGGAGAGAGAGAGAGAGAGAGGGAGGGAGGGAGGGAGGGAGGGAGGGAGGGAGGGAGAGACAGAGAGAGAGAGAGAGAAGAACCTCTGGCTGCAAACGCTTCTGAACACAACCAAATCAGGTTCTGACCAAAAAATTAACCCACCAAATTTTTTTTCATGACCAATTACACCTTCTGTGCCAATTTTTTTGTAAGCACCAAATTTCCAAAATTAAGTTTGGGTCACAATCAAATCAGATTGCAACCAAAGTTATGGAACGAATTATAGTCGTGACCAAATGTTCTACTGTATTAAATAACTGGGGCAAAGGGATAACAAGAGCAACATCCCAAAATGTCTGAGAAGTATGAAATCTATAGTATTATTATATCTATTTCACACATAGATTTCCTCTATGATGGATATCAGGATGACAATCCTTTAGATAGAGAAGATATCAAATTTCATTGAAAAAGAGATTCTCTTTAAACATAAGGTGTTTAAACATAGGTGCATATGGATTTTTTAAGGAAAGATCGTGATTATGTTATTAGAGTCTTGTTAAGTTTTTTTCTTCTTAATTAGTTGTGTCTTTACATAAAATACTAGGGAATCAACAGTAGTAAACACAGAATTTGAAAACATGCATACAGTTGCATTTGGTGATTCTGTGTACTTCCCTCAAAAGTACTTCAATAAAATTGTATTTATTTTACTTGTTAATGATATTTGCAGGCTAGCCACTTAGAACAACTCTGATAAGCGTGCAGATTAAAAACTTAAAAATCAATAACAATCTAAACTAAAGTCAAGAGAAAATGGAGGGGGCGAACAAATGCTGAAACATGAAAATCACCATGTAATGAGCTCACAGCATTCCTGAGCCCAATGTCTGGGGAGTCATTTCTGAAAGAAATTAAGGTTAGAATTTTAGAAATTAAGGTTAGAACTTTTAGTTCAGCTATCTGGGAGAATTCTGTTTCAAAAGGCAAATAGTGAAGCATGCCATCTCTGAGACACAAATATGGGACCTGAATCATGCTGTTGTGGTTAGCCGGCAGCAGGTGTGGATGGCTGAGGAGAGCAAGGACACAGATGCCAGGCCAGGACCATTAGGGAGTGGACTGCTGCTGCCTTCAGAGATTGTGGGGGTTGGCAGCAGCGATGAGGTTTCCAAGGAGCCTGTGCCAAGTGTGCGTGCATGCAGGATTGCTCATAGGAAAGAACAGCTGCAACCGCATGGGCAACTCGGGAGTAAGGTTGCAAGGTAATGGCCCCTCCTTCAAGAAGATAAAAGGCAGCTGTGAAGCGAACGTTCTTTGCAGGAAGCAAAGACATTTTGAACTCAGCCTCATGGACATTACAGTTAGTATTTGAAGACTCTTGTGTTGTAAAATATTTCTTATCTGCTGTTTTTTGGCAGCCTTGCAAAAACTTGGCAAGGCTCTTCCTTCTAGAAGCTAATTAGTTGGAAGCAGCTTTTTATCTGTGAAGAAACAGGATTCATAGATGAAACATTAAAAGGTTGTGCTGCTGCCTTTGTCTTGTGTTTGTTCTCTTGGAACCAGGTTTGGGTCAGAACACATGTCAACTGTATCAGATCTTATAGGATAGACAAAACCATGGGAGAAAGATAATACTTTAAATAACAAGGCTGCATGCCGTGGAAAACTTAACACAGTACATGACAACCAATACATTGAATTGCACCTAACTCATGTACCAAAAGTTTTAGATCAGGGGTGTCAAACTTGATTTCATTAAGGGCAGCATCAGGGTTGTGTTTGATCTGGGGGGGCTGGCGGAGGCATGGCCAGGGTGGGCATGGCCAGCTCAATATCACTCATGGGATCAAATGCCACTTTTGCTAGTAGTTTGTTTTGCTAGCATTCTGCCGGGGAAAGTGGAATGGTGAGGGCCATGTCCAGCTGCGACAGTCTCCTGCAATCCAGCTGCAATGGCATTCCTGCAATGCCAGTGAAAACAGAGCCAGGGAGGCCTACTTGAGCGCGCAGCTCTCCCGAGCAGCCAAAAACAGAGTGGCCCTCCTGAGCTCTGGTTTTCTCTGGCAGAGGCACCATTGGCCGGTCCTTCACTGTTTCCAGAGTGGTCCCATGGGCCAGATCTAAGTACCCTTGAGTTTGAAACCCCTGTTTTAAATGAACACACTTTGGCATAGCTATAACTGTTCATGCCACCACGTTTTGGATCAGCTGAAGTGGTCTTCTGAGTGGTCCTCAGAAACCATCCCAAGTACAGGATATTCCAGTAACTCAGATGACAAGTGACTAATTAGAGGGGGCTCGTAATCCCAGAATGGATACAATTGGCATACAAAGGTGTTCCTGGACATAGCTGTCACTTGTTCTTCAAGCTGGAGCTGTGAGTCCAAGAAAATCCTCAAATTGCATACAAATTATATTTATATTTGCCTATAAATGTTTTGGATTCTATTTTAGATTGTGTATATTAATAGTTTGCACAGATGTGAAGGAACAATTATTACTTATTAAGAAACATACCATTATTTATCCTGTGGTCTTTAGTCATACAGGTTAAGAAAGCTTTTGAAGTATTACAACAGTGAACACATTGCAGATAATTTCTTTACACTATTGCTCCTTTTTATGTTCAAAGTATTGTAAAGGAAAAACAATTAAAGCTCATAATATTCATCTCAAATGTTGGTAGCCATTTTATGTTGCATTTCACCAATGTAAAGGAAGGAAAGTAATCTCTAGAAAGGAAGACAAAAATTAGATGATTTGCAAAAGTGTCAAACTTTGGTCACGTTAGATGGAGGAGAAAAAATGTCTGACTTTTATAATACAGCAAATTATGCATCACTTCAATTCAGCTAGTCCTCAACTTTCAACATTTCATTTAGAATGGAATGGAATAGAATAGAATAGAATAAAATAAAATAGAATAGAATAGAATAGAATAGAATAGAGTTCCTTTATTGGCCGTGTGATTGGAGAGAGCACAAGGATTTGGTCTTAGGCGCTGAAATGCCTCAGTGTACATAAAGAAAATATACATTCAATAAGTGTCAGAAATCTATAAGGTACAATATTTAAATGATAGTCAATAGAGTACATAAAGCCAATCAAATCACACTAGATACAACAGTCCATATTAAATCATAAGGAAGCAGCGACAAAAGTTTACAGTCAATACAGTCAGCAGTGGGAGGAGATGGGTGATAAGGAACAATGAGAAGATTTAAGTATAATAGTAGTGCGGACTACTCATTTTACATTTTAGTGAACCATTCACAAGATACAATGGTACTGACAAAAAAGTGACAATGAGACTGTTTTACAACACATATGACTGTTGCAACATTCCTGTGGTCACAATGATAAAATTTCAGAATGCTTGAACAACTGAACTCATATTTTAGATTGGTTGCATTGTCCAGGGGTCATGTGATCACCTCCTTTGCGACTTCTGATAAAAAGTCGCCGGGGAACCCAGATTCCTTTAACAACTCTATTACATGAAACTTAAACAACTACAGTGATTCACGTTTAAAACAGCTGTGGCAGGAAAGGTCATAAAAATGGGGGCAAAATTCACGAAATAAATGCTCCATTCGTAGCACGAGAAATTTTTGGGTCTAATTTTGTGGTCATAAGTCAAGAATCTACCTGTAGTTCTGAATGAAGCCTGTTGTGATACATATGAAGGACAGAAAATATTCTTTAATTTGAAATATATAGAGGTATCACTTGATATTTAGATAAATACTGTTCTGCAATGTAATGATGCAATAACCTTCTGTGCAGAAATTTGGAGTGAAAATACCAATAAAGTAACTCCAGGTAAGGGGTGGATGGCTACTGTTTCTGCCCAGCTCGCATAGGAACTGGTAGCTCTGAAGAGCAGCAGACACAGAACGGTTCTGTAGTTCTGCTGCTGTTTGGCCCACCCGCCTGCCCGGGCCCTCTTACCGACCTTTATTTCCTGCTTTTTGTCAAATCTCAGCGTTCCTTTGTTGCAGCCACCCGCTGAGGTTGAAAAACAGCAGCAAAAAAAAAGTGGTTTTGCAAAAACTGTGCACAGCCACGCACAGCGCTTATCTGCTGTCCAGGAAGCACAGCTTAAGTTGTATTACATGCACACGCAAAACGTAATCACTGAACTGGTAGTAACACCAGTTAAATCCCACCCTACCCACGGTGCTAATATTATATACTGTCCTTTTCTTTAGCAAGGTTGTATTGCTGAATTTAAAGACTTCACTACTTTTAGGAAAGTTTATGATCTATGAAGAAAACTGTGTATGTATACTAAGCTTACATTTATTTATCAAATTTCTATACCACCCACATCACTTAAGTAACTCTGGCTGGTGTACAACATAATAAAACATTATAAGCCATGAATAAAAGTACAACGTAAAACAAAGTTTAGAAAAAAGTTAAAACTTACAAGTTAAAGCAAAAAAAAAAAAAAAANAAAGTTTAGAAAAAAGTTAAAACTTACAAGTTAAAGCAAAAAAAAAAAAAATCAGAGTTAAAAAAATTCACAGGACTAAAAAGTTAACAAGGCAGAGGGAGTGCCCTCAAGCCATCAGCCATCCCCAGGATGGTATCACATTCTTAGACTCCTGTGCTAATTAAGCTTTCTTTGCTTAAGTGAATTTTGTCCAAATGTTTTACAGTTGAGAGGTGCACAGTCGTTCATTTTTTATCCTGAAATATGAGCCAACCCAGGGGTGCCTACAGCAGGGGTGTCAAACACAAGGCTCGCAGGCCAGTGGGGTGCTTGGGATCTGGCCCAAGTGGCCAGCCTGGAGATAGCAAAGGACTAGGCCAGGGTGCCTCTGCTAGTGAAAACGGGCCATGGGGGTGGGGGCACGTGACCTGTTTGGGCCAGCAGGGTGCTGCATGAGGACAACATCCCCCCACATGGCCAGCCTGCAGAGGATAATTACTATGTTGATCTGGCCCTCCAAGAAATCCAGCTTGACACCCCTGATCTACAGACTATAATAAAAAAAAAGTTAAAATACCATCTCTGCATCCCAGATAAAAAGCAAGTGAATTTTCTATTGCAACATTGCAGCTGTCATCTTGACTTTTTAATCACTCCTTAATGAGACCTCTAAAAGTTTTGATTTGCCCTCACAATTGGTCCAGACCATCCACAAATGTTCCCTCTCCACTTTTCATATCTACCAATGTATTCCAGTTGTTTGGTTCCACCAATATTCTTCAAGAACAAATGGTCAACTAAAGAGAGGCTATTCTTTTCAGCCACAGAGTGCAATTCTGCCTAGAGACAAAATAAACACTGCCTTTAATGCATAGTGTGCTGGGACTTTTTTCCTGAATAGGAAATCAAAAGCCCCCATTGAAGCAAATTAAGGGGTCTTTTCTGCTTGCAGAACAAAGCACCAGCCTACTTGATCTCCCATGGGTTTCCCAAACAAATTTTGCTAAATATTGTACATTAAAAGTAATATGTAATTTGCCACACTGCATGCATTATTATTATTAGATTAATCAATGTCAAACTAAAGCTAGATGAAAATCTTGAGCTAAGCAATGGTTTGTTTAATGCTTTAATGTTCACATGTAACAAGAAGCCATACATATCAGCATGACCAGGTGATTGTGAATTTATCTAATTATTTATTATTCTACCTGGTAATTACACTACGGGATATTAAATATACTAAGATTTCTTAAAACAACAATTTTTCACTGGTGGCAATGGTCTATTCATATCAGTGGTCCATTGATATGATGAAAAATAAAGAACTTAAATGAAACAAGCCTCTTGTATCTTTCTCCCTCTCTTTGCCTTCAAGAATCTTTCTTACAAGTACCTTATTTACCCATAATGTGATCATGGCTATTTTTTTCCCAATTTTTAACAGCATTCAGTTCTTAAAAGACTCTGCAAGAGATACTCTGCAGAATGTAAGTTATAACCCTGTCATATAATTTACATCAGGAGAACAAAGAATTTAGATACGTTTGGCTGATCATAATGAAACCAATAACATCTAACTCCTATCAAATCAAGTCAAATCAAGAGAAAGAATTAGTGTGTTTTGTTCCTTCAGCTTCGAGTATCTTTCCTACATCTGCCTCTTTTCTTCAGTTGTTAGTTCTGTCCTTGGCTATCTTGACTAATTCAAACAGACTCTTAAACCATTCATTTTCAGTACAAACCATGTTGTTTCAAACTTTTAAAAGTCTTCATCCTAGATTATCCATCTGAATTAGAAAAGAATGCAGTCATTTAAGGGTATGCCCTTTTGCTGAATATAGAAACTTATATTAGAGCATCTCAGGTGGCTTTTCAATGCCAGTTTAAATATATCTAATACAAAAGGGCTCAGTGCTTTCCTAGATAGCTCCATCTATTACACATTTATAATTCTACTGTTTCATCATTCTGAATTCTTTCAATTGTGCAACCACTAAAGACAATCTTGATTCAGGATAACCTTGTATATCAAATGCCTCAGGGGCGGGATTCAAAAATCCCAGCAACTAGTTCTCTGCCCAGTTGCTGGGTGGGTGTGAAAGTTCTACCAGAACTTCCGGTTTGGCCATTTTTCATCTTCCCCAGAGTCCGGAGGCTTCCCTCGGGCCTCTAGAAGGGTGAAAACAGCCTCTCCCAGGCTCCAGGGGGCCTCTGTAAGCTGGAAACAGGCCCATTTCTGGACTTCCAGAACTTCCGGTTTGGCAGTTTTTCGCCTTCCCCGGAGTCCGGAGGCTTCTGTCGGGCGTCTGAGAGGGGAAAAAAACAGCCTCCCCTGGGCTCTGTAGGCCTTCAGAAGCCAGAAAACAGGCTTGTTATTGCTATCCCAGAGTCTCCACACGGACGCTGCACTTACCTGCATCAAAATCTGTGTGGAGACTCCTGAAAGGGGAGGGAAGGAGTGGCCAGAACCAGCCAGTTGGTTCAACTACCAGTTTAGCGAACCAGATGTAAATTTAACATCTGGTTTATGTGAAGCGGGCTGAACCAGCTGAATCTCAGCTCTGAAATGCCTCCTTTAACAGGAGGGAACTATCATACACTTTTCCTCAGTTTCCAGTTACATTCAAATTAATATATATTACTTGTGAGCTTGCTCAAAGTAACAGATGATTAATGTAAGTTCTGATGCAAAATATGTTCATAGTGCTTGTTGGATATAACTTATTATATATTCATATTAATCTGAATTCTATACTTGAAGGAAACAGAACAGGAACTAGTCAGAATGATTTAGTACCTCTAAAAATCCAGGAGCTAAAACCAGCACTGTATGGATCCTGCCAACTTCTATTATCTCTTCTCCAGTCCTTTTCTTTTTTTAAATAAATTTTATTGATTTTTTTAACAACAAACATACACAAACAAAACACAAAACATGAAAAAACATAAAACATCTTTTTTGAATGAAAAGCGCCTATCCTGGTTTTACATCTTCTTTGTATCAGACACCAATCAAGTTCATGCTCATTTTTTTATACCGTTCCATATCTTATTACATCTACATTTTCTATATAGCTTCTCCCCTCTTTTACTCTGTTAATTCTATTTATTTATTTCATCTCAATTTAGATCATTATACTTATATCCTTTGTCTGTCCTGTTTCAGCTGTCTATTATCTTTTCTCATTAAAGCAAAATTTCTCCTGTAATCACTGATTGGAGTATGACGCCTTTATATCTTTCCCCAAATTTATAACACTTAATATATTACTTTCATTTTTGGATTCGCTTGGTAACATTCTAAGCTACATAAATTAAACAACATCCATACCAATCAATTCTATCATTAAAATTGATATTCATTAAATCTTAAACATTTCACACATTACTTTTCAGAGATAGGAAATCATACTTCTATGGGAAGCCTTATAAATTTACATAGTACTTCTCCCCCATTTCATTTATATTTTAATAAACATTGTAATCAATTAAAGTGTTCCAATTACTTCCTAATTCAATTCTCTCATTTATTTCATTTCATTTATTTTATTCAAAAGTATATTCACTAAATATACACGAAATATTTTTATCCCACTTATTAATCCATTTGTTTGTTCCAATTTTCTAACAATTATTTAAATGGTAAGCATAACGATATACAGTCTTATGTACCTTGCAGAATCTCTTTTTTATTTAATTTTTACCCATTGTCCTCTGAATAAGTCACTGTTTCTTTACATCTTGCTCCAAACCTTTGTAGATTCTCTTCCCTTTCTTCCTCTCTTGCTTCTTCACTCTGCCCTTTTTAACCCCTGTCTCCTCTACCTCCATTTCCCTCTTTTGTGTTCCCCATTTCTGTTGCTTTCTGATGTTATATCCACTTTTCACCTTATTTTTATCTTTTTGGTTGGTTTTTTAGGTCTTAAATTCTCCATTCTCTTTCCCCTCTTTCCCCTTTCTCGCCCCAACTAAGTTACTTGTTCATTAAAGATGGCTTCTTCTTGGCCCAGTCTCTTCGCTCTGCTCAGACTTTTCTTGTAGTTTCTCGTAGGTACCAATCACCCTTTCTAAGAAGTGAAAAACAGAGCCAAGAGAGCCCTTGTTCCTGCTTCTTTAATATTTTTTAAATTCCATTTTCAGTTCATCCACAAGTGATGCGATTGTAGAAAGAAATTTTTTTTAAACAACCGACCCAATTGTTTTTGATCACTCAAACATATTTCCAGAAGTCCACAATTCACCAAACAATCTAAATAGACACAAACTGCTTCATTTAACCACTTTCTTCTTTTTCACTTTCTCTTCTGGGGTTTAGTTGCAAAGTTCCAGTTAAAGACTATATCTTTTAGAAGTCCTGTTACAATTTAACTTTAGATTCTTTTAAATTCCAAGCAGCCCTCCCTCCTGCCAAATCCTGCTTTTATTCTTTTCCTCTCCCTTCCCACTTACAGCAAAAAAAAGTTTTTTAAGTGTTCAGAAATCTTTATTGTCCCCCTGACATTTAATTTCCAGTTTAATTACCTATTGATGCAAAGTGGGTTTTTCCGATTTCTCATTCTTCTCTCTTTGCTGTCTACATAAGGAAGGAGAGTGAAAGAAAAAAAAAACTTTCCCTTTTCCACTTTCATTCGCAGTTTTCAATACTTCTTTGAGCATGTATCTTTTATAAAATTTAAATTCCAGGATACCTTGGTTGTTGCTTGTTGTCCCAGTCAGCCTTCTTAACTTCCTCCTGCACTTTCTTTTCTGGCTGAGTGCTTCTTTGTGGTGGCCATTTCTGACTGTCGCTCTTACTGCCTTCGGGAAAGGGAGTTTAGCCAGCTGAGGAGGAGAGATGCGGCTTTTCTCAACCCTGCTGGAGTCTCCCCCCTCTTCATCACCTCTCCGGGGTGGCTTAGCCCCGAAGCCATCTGGCTCGGGGCACTCCAGCGGCGAGCCCAGGCAGAAACCACGCACGATCGCGGACTCCTGCCTGCCGCCGAAGCCCTGCAAAGTCCTCTTCTCCAGTCCTTTTCCATTCTTCTCTTACCTACCCTTCCACACACTGAATTGCAGTGATGATGACAATTGCTTACCTCTATTCTAACAGTGCTTTTATATCTGTGCAAGTGCAACCATTACTGAGGAAGTAGCGTAAATAACCAAATCATCATCCAAACTAATTTAAATGAACAGGCAAAAAAATCACAAACAGTCTCATCTTTTCTCTACAATCTTTTCTCTATCAATTGCACCTTTCTTGCACAATCAACAAGAAAGGCTGATATTTAAACAAGATACCCTCGTAAATCTTGGTCACATTTACAAGTATTTTCTTTGCAGTATATTATTCTCTACAGTTATATCACTCAGGCAATCAATAAGCTGCTTCATACATCTATCCCTGTTCCTGTGTAAAATAGCAGTCTGAACTGGTATTGATTTCTTTTAGAACTAAAAACTATGGAGTTTTCCTTTCCTCTCTCCATTGCTTGTAATTACTGTATTTTTCACCCAAAGCTGTAGTTTGTGCTTACTGCTAACTGTGGTATTTCTGGTGCAGCTTGGCTGCCACATTTATTCAGACTAATGATCTTGCCCATACATTGGCTCTCTCTCATTCTGTAGTTAGTATTTTCCCCCTAATGTGAAAAGATGAATAGTCAATAAGCCAATTCCTTTACAGAGACTGAATGAGAAAACTAGCTATAGTGCCATTAATAGAGGAGGCTGCCTAAGTAGACAACATTAAAGTGGAACCCTTACAATTATTTAATCATTATAAGGGATTTAATTAGACTTCTATATGTTATGTTGACCAACAAATCAAAAACTATTATTCAGTTGCCATCCAGAAGAATTTATTTTATTGTGCACTTTTTTCCTTTCTTTTTTGCAAATCATACCAGGGCATTGACACAATATAACTCAATAAAAAGAGCTAGTTGTAAAGAGTCTAGAGGGATTTTTTTGTTGTAAAGTTTAGTAAATATATCATTATATTAAATTACATTTGTACCAATATTAATGTCAGAGATAACAAAATAGTAGCTGAAATGTTTGGAGCTTACTGGAAACAAAATAGTAGCTGAAATGTTTGGAGCTTACTGGAAACAAAATAGCAACAAGCTTCATTCAGAGGAATAGAGTAAGTCATCTTTCTCTAACCTTTATATCTAATGGCTATCAACTGTAGTTTTTCACCATTTCTGTCCCTGCCTGATTTTTTTCATTGATTTCAGTCAGCCCCTAGTTTCCATGGTCCACTCTGCCTCAGTTTCATAACATAGATCTTAACAAACTTCATGACAAACCAGCTTCCAGCCACCAGCCATATTTTTTTCAGCTTTGTCCCTGCCAAGAGTCCAAAGGAATGGCCTCTGCTGCGGTAGCCCTTTGATGCTGACCTTGCCAAAAGCAACTTCAATACCCCAAACAATGATTATTTTCAGCCTTATTCCAATAAGCTGAAGCAGGCCATGGATTAACCAATTAGCAGAGTTGGAAGGGACCTTGTAGGTCATCCAGTCCAAACCCCGATCCAAGCAGGAGATCCTACACCATTTTTGACAGATGGCAGTCCAGTCTTTTCTTCAAAGCCTTCAGTGATGAAGCTCCTGCAACTTCTGCAGGAAAGCTGTTCCATTGGTTGATTGTTCTCACTGTTAGAAAATTTCTTCTTATTTCTAGGTTGAGCCTCTCCTTGATCAGTTTTCATCTATTATTCCTTGCCTGGCCTTCAACTGCCTTGGAAAATAGCTTGACCCCCTCCTCTCTGTGGCAGCCCCTCAAATATTGGAACATTACTATCATGTCTCCCCTGGTCTTCTTTATAGTAGATTAGCCATGCCCAGTTCCTGTAACCATTCTTCATATGTTTGAGCCTCAATTCCCCTAATCATCTTGATTGCTCTTCTCTGCACTTTTTCTAGCATCTCAACATCTTTTTTATAGTGTGGTGACCAAAACTGGATTCTAGGTGTGGTCTTACTAAGGCTTTATAGAGTGGTATTAATACCTCACTTGATCTTCATTGTATCCCTCTGTTAATGCAACTTCATATTGCATGGGCTTTCTTGGCTGCAGTTGCACACTGTTGGCTCATATTTAGCTGGTTGTCTACTAAGACTCCAAGATTCCTCTCGCAATTACTGCTATTAAGTCCATATGTGTACTTTTGTTTTTTTCCTGCCTAAGGATAAGACTTTCCTTTTCTCTACATTGAATTTCATTTTGTTCAATAGGGCCCAATGCTCAAGTCTGTCAAGATCCATCTGGATCTTGAGCTTTTCATCTAGGGTGTTAACTATTCCTGCCAGCTTAATATAATCTGCAAATTTGGTGAATTCTCCTTCCGTTCCCTATCTAAGTCATTGATTATGTACAGAAGCAATTTCCCACAAGCAGCAAGCAGATAAGAAAAAACCTGGAGGATGCAACATACTTTCCTTCTCCTTGCAATCAACCTTGACCAAGAGGGAATATTCCCTGCAGCTTCTACTTCAAGAGTAGGATGCAGTGGCAAAATAATTTCAAAGGCCAGAATAATCCTGTTATAAAAAGACAATGGAGCAACGCATCATGCTCATGAGGAAGTCTACTTTGTTCTTTTGTAATCAAGCAAGGATCTTCAAACTTGGCAAGTGTAAGACTTGTGGACTTCAACTCCCAGAATTCCTGAGCTAATGACTGGAGGAGAAATTCTGGGAGTTAAAGTCCATAAGTTTTAAAGCTGTCAAGTTTGAAGAAGACTCCTGCAATAGATGAATTGCATTTCTTTTACCTGAAAAGTCCCATTCATGTTGCTACTTCTAGATCTTGTCCACTTTCAAGTTGCCCATGTCAGCGTACATACTTCTTTTCTCTTTTCTCTTCACAACTCTTTTTTGTGTTTAATGACTATTCTTAAAGCTTTATGAGTCTTGTGACTGGATGGAGATTTGAACAAAGATTTAACCCTATTTGATGAGATGTTAATATCCTACTGGCATTTCAAAAAGAGCATTTCATTCACTTCCCAAATGACTTTTAATTAAAGGCTGCTCAACAACTTGTCTTTCATTTTCCCTTATAGTCTTAACCTATTCATCTTGCTTTTGGAATCCTTGAACTTTTTTTTTTTTGAACATACAAATTGCATTAATACCAGATCTGTGGTCAGTCACAAAGCCTCAAAGCGGATCACTGTTGAAAAGCAATCATGAAGGTTTGTTTTTAACAATATTATACATATGCATGCCTTTCATTTCTCCAAAGAGAAATGTATCATTCATTAATGAAAAGAAAGATTTAAAAACAATGGTAATATTTAGTTTGACATTGGAGTGGAGGGAGGTTTAATAGCTATTATGTGATTACTTCAAAAGACAACTTATGCCTAACCATGTGCATTTTGTATTTGTCTCTAAAGTGTGGAATGTCATTTCCACTGTTTGAAAGGCAGAAGTCACTTAAGCTTACCCCTCAGAAAAAAAAAAATCAGTATCCAATAGATGAGTAACTAGCTGGAGAATCTCCTGGGCCTAATATTCCAAGGTGATCTCTTATTCTATAGTTGGCAATAATTAGCCATTCAGAAAGAAGCTAAATGTATGTGATTTATTGCTAGTATATCTAGTGTCAGCACTGACCTATGGCATCATTAGTGCAAACCAAAGTCTTTCTGATTGATGGTGATTATGTGCCATCAAGTCAGTGTTGACTCTTAGTGATCACATAAATAGATAGTTCTTCTTTAGGATGCCCTGTCCTTCGATTGGACCTTCAGGTTTTCTAGAGTTTCACCCATTCCTTGTATAGCTGAATCTATCCCATTTGTTGCTACTCACCTTCTATTCCTTCCATCTTCCCCAGCATAAGTGCACCTCCACTCCAATCTTTCTAGGCCAAAAAAGGGGGGAAGTGTGGCAGTCAAAATAAACCAAACATTCTTGTTCCTATCTGATTTTCAAAATATTTTGCAGGTTTTCTTTTAAACAAATAGTAATCCTGCAGAACTTAAAGTTGCAAAGTGAGGGAAGCCATTATTTCTTTGGTTATTTAATATAAAAAGTATGAATTTCAGAAGTGTTACACTTAGCAACAGGAACTTTAATATCCAGACTGCCTATCAAACCCAGTGCACCGTGTATTTTGGTTAGCTTCAAAGATTTGCATAAGAATGCTGATAATTTGTGGATAACATCTTAGACATTTCTTAGACTTCAGAGATACATTAGTGGAGTGGAACAGAGAAGACACTAATTTATCAACTCCGTCTCCTGTTGGTTTGAGTCAGGCGCAAACATAAGGAAAGGCATATGGTGATTCTTCCAAGCAGAGTTCTTTATAGACAGAATCTTGCCAAATTGAAGTACTGTACTATCTACATCAAACATATATTCTGAGAACTATTAGGAAGGGACTGTCTTTGCCTTCCTTCTCTTACATAACATATCTGAATGGAGGTACCTCTTATTCCCCTGCAATGTACCCTTTCCCTCATGGGAATCCAGTTTACTACATTCCATCACAGTGTACCAGGAACTACTGCAGTCTTTCATTTTCTCAGGTCATATAAATGTAAATATCCTATGACCAAACAAAGAAAAGATTCTACAGTGATCTTCAAGTACACCAATAGTAATACTCAACTTACAATCATTTGTAAAGTTACCATACAACCAATCCCACACTTAGAACCATTGCAGCATTTCCATGATTATGTGATCAAAATTGCGGCACTTGGCAACTGGCATGAATTTATGATGGTTGCAGAGTCCCAGGATCATCTTATTCCCATTGAGATCTTCCCAGCTGGCTTCCAACAAGCAAAGAAAATGGAGGAAGCTAGATATTAACAACTGCATGAGTTTCTTAACATCTATAGTAATTCTCTAAACAAACATGGCAAAGATTGTAAAATTGGGAATAACTCACTTAACAATCACTTTGCTTAGCAGTGCAGATTCTGGTCACAAATATTTATAAATATAAATCTTCTTGTAATTTGGAAATAGTTTGTAAAGGCAAAAATTAAATAGATTGGATAACAAGTAAAATTAATATATTTTTATTTTTGTGCGTGTGTTTATTTTTCTAAGGAATGTAGTTTTATGGCTGTACTTAAAAACAATAAGCAGGCTAGAATATGGCAAGTTTACACAGATTCTACTAGAATATGTGTTTAGGTCTTGTTTATTAAATAAAATATATTGCATTTATTAAATTTATTGAAAGTTGCCTTCATAAAAGATTACTTAATTCAGTCCCTGAACCTCAAAATAGATTCTTAAAATGAGCAGCAGTTACTTTGTGTGCCATATTAATTAAACAGAGTTAACTCCTAGCCTGCGCGTGGCGAAACTGCTCCTACTGATAGGAAAAGGGAGAAAGGCGGGTGTCTGGCACCTGAAAACCAGATGCTTCGGGCAGACGGGGCTCGTCAACCTTGTAAGGTAGCCCGTCTAGGGAAAGGAAAACCCTGATTACAAACCTCCGCTGCCTTGTGGATTACCTGCACACAGGAAAGTCTAAGGGAGTAAACCCTGNCCAACTGTATCGGCATGCCTTTCCGTTGGATCCCGTCAGCAAGGTTAGAGAGGGGGGTCCTGGCGACTGGGCATTCTCAGGTCCTCCATATATTCTGCCCAGGCTCGCGTCCTGGAGAGGTCACTCCAGTGCTGCACTGCGGCAGCTCAACATGGGGAGACAGCAGATTTCCATGACGCGAATTTTCCATGATCTCCCAAGATCGATGGAGCCAACAACAACAACAACAACAATACAGGTTAATAAAACAAGCATGAAAGCATTTTTCATTCTATCTCAACAGCCTGTAAAAGGCTATAAAAGTGCAGGTTGTCACAACTAAAATTTCAGGAGAAATCCATTTACTTGCATACCATTATATACATAAGCATCTTGACATCTAATTCAAAACTCAAGAGGTATAGCTATTTAATAGTGCAGTTACATAAGCTCTTTCATTCATAATTTTAAAAATGAAATATTTGAAAAGTAAGATTCATATACTATGAAAATAGTCATTTCTATAACCTTTAACTGTGCAACCTCAGGCAACAATTTTTGGGCTAACTTACAGAATGTGTCCAAAATCTGAGGTGCATGTCTTTCAAGAGAATGACATTTGGGGAAATAGCTTCACACTGCTACTTGGTTAGGCTGCTGATGCTCGAGTGATATGATCCTCATTTTTAACATGACAGTTTCCCAGCCACTCTAACAATCTCTTGCTCTGTCTCCCAATCTGTGGTGTTGCCGTTCACCCTCCCAGACCCATGTAGCACTTCTTGTGCACCCCATGCACCTTACCCAACCTGTGCCACCACATATGTGCCTTCCTTGACCTGTGCAGCACCTCTTCCACATGCCCTTCCCAACTCACACTACCCCCTTTTCTCTGTCTGCGTGATACTCCCAAGCACTCCCAGGCATCCTTCTTAATCCACACTGCCTTCTATGCACCCTCCCAATCCTTCAGGACCCATAGGACACCTCTTGCATATTCTCCCATATCTTTTCCAATCCATATTCCCATGCATGCTCACTTCCTCTTCATCCAGAAACAGCTACTAACTTCCTGCTGGTCTTGAGTAAACAACTTCCTGGTAACTTTCTTACTAACTTTCTTTCTGCAAGCTTTCCATTAGCAAAGTCAGTGGAAAAGCCAGCAGGAATTTGAAAAAGGAGGGAAGGAAGATTTATGATGCTGCCTGCCAGCTCCCCATAAGGACACTCGATGTGAAAGCCAACAGGAAGTTGGAAGTCCCTTCTGATATCTTTTTTTTGGGGGGGAAGGGGCTAGTTGTGTTCTTTCTGTTTCCCTCTTTAGGTAAGGAAATATATCTGAAACAATGACCCAATGGGACATGTGCATGTATGTATGTATGTATGTATGTATGTATGTATGTATGTATGTATGGACATAACTATGTGTCATTAGTGCTATGGTATTATCCATAAAATTTGAAGCATTGTACAATCCTGAAAAAAACTGTGGCTTCCTTTTATGTTCCAAAATACCTCTTTTTAAGAATTTGCAATCTTAAAAATCAATTAAACTGTTTTACCTAAATGTACATCAACATTCGGAATACATTCATTTATGTCCTAATTTATAGAATTCTAATGGCAGTTTCCCTTATTTTGAAAGAACAATTCAGATGCAGATGTAGAATTACAGCACAACAAAATGATCTTATTTAGTCCCTTCTGAATTAGGTTTTTTTTTTTAAATCCCTAAAAGCCTGCAGCAAAATTTACTATTTGCTTTTGAAGGCTGTCAGACTGCTGGTTCCTCTTAAATCAGCATGTTTCATTTGGGTCCTCTTTGGTCATGTCTTCCAGATCAGTGTTTAAGTACAAGGTTATTATGCAGTATATTCTTTAGTTTCACTGCAAGATTCCTTAGTGTTTTCCAGAAATTGCTCTTTCATGATTAAACTGATCCTGATCATTATTATGCAAACCTCATGATGTTTTGCAATCTTGTTTTAAAGTTCATGTACTTTCAGTTTAAAGATCAAAATCAGTTTTTGATTTTTGTTTTTAAATACATAATTAGCTCAGTGGTGGGATTCAGCTGGTTCACACTGATTTAGGTGAACCAGTTGTTAAATTATACATCACACCACCCCACTATCAAAGTGGATCCTGGGAGCTACGCTGCACTGCAATGGAGAAACGTGCAACAGAGTGGCCAGCACAAGAGAAGGAGAAGGCCACTTTCCTTATTTCTTCTTCCTGCTCCTACTCCTTGCCTCATGCTGGCCACTCCATTTCCTGTTTCTCAATTGCAGCGCAGCACACAAAATGCACTTTGATAGCAGGGTGGGGTAAGTAATTTAATAACCAGTTCACCCAGGGTCAGGTTGGCGATCGTGGGAGGTTCGTCCCACATGTACAATGGAGTTGGAGGATGGGGATTGGGCATGCCTCCCACAACAGCCAACCTGACCCTGGGCAAACCAATTGTTAAATTATTTGAATCCCACCACTGATTTAGCTAAGCGGATGGTGATAGTTTCTAATATGTCCTTTTATTTATTTATTTATTTTTCATATTTCTTAACTGCCCATCTCCCTTCCTGGTTCTGTAGGTACCCAGGCCCTATGAATTAGACTCAGAAGCAAACTGACACTCAAACTGTCATGCAGTTCATGCAGCAAAAGTATTAAATGTGCCCTTCTTTTGAGTACCCAGTATGGTTCAACCAGCCACATTCTGTGCCAATTGAAGTCTCTGGATACTTTTCCAGGGTAACCCTAAGTAGAATGATTTGCCTTTTATTCATAGAATCATAGAGCTAGAATGAATCTTCGAGGTCTTCTGGTCAATCCCTTGCCAAAGCCAGAAGACCTTATACCACCTTGTCCAAATGGATGTCCAAACTTCCAGCAATGGAGCACTCACAACTCCAGGAAGCAAGCTCTTCCACTGATTAATAGTTTTCTTACTGTCCTTAGTTACAAGTTGGATGTCTCTTTGATGAGCTTCCACAAATTGCTTTTTGTTCTATCCTCAGATGCTTTGAAGAAGAAGTCACCCTTTTTTCTCTGTGAGAACCCTTCAAGTACCAGAAGACAACTATCATGCTACCCATAAACCTTCTCTTCATTAGGCTAACCATACCTAGTTCTCTTAACCATTCATTGTACAATTTAGCCTACAACCTCTTATAATCTTCGATCCTCTTCTTTGCACTTTTTCTAGAATCTTAGCATATATTTTTTGGTATCCTGATGATAACAGTTGGATGCATTGTTCCTAATGTGGCCTTACAAGTGCAGTATAAAGTGGTACTATCACATTTTGTGATGTTGATGCTATCCCTCTGTTGAGGCAACTTAGGCCTATATTAGCCTTTTTGACAACTGCAGCAAACTGCTGGCTCATATTAAGTGGTTGCCCACGATGACATCTAGATCATTCTCATCATTACTACTGCTGAGTCAAGGAACCATACATTCTGTACCTGTGCATTTGATTTTTCTGTTGGATAGGGTCAAAGGATCAAGCCTGTCAAAATCCTTCTGAATCTTGAGCCTGTCTTAGAAAGTGTTAGCAATTCTCCCCAGTTTAGCATCATCTGCAGATTTGTTGGGCTCCCCTTCTCTCCCCTCATCTAGTTCATTTAACAAGTTGAAGAACACCGGGCATGTTTCCCTCTACATGGATGTAGTTCCACTGAAGAATACATGCTGAGTGATGATGGTACTATCTCATTTTGTTCCTCTTCTTCTTCTGCCATATCCGTCATCAGACGTTAGCGATCATGTTGGCAGTCTTATTTTTTGTCAACAGATGCACGAAAAATTATCCAAACCAGTCCTTCAGATTTTGAAGTCATGATGTTCTTTTGCATGGGCCTCATTTTCCTTCAGTCTTTCCCTGAATGATTATATGCCATATTTTTCCGGGTATTGCATCACATGTCTGAAATATAACTTTCACTTTTTAATTATTTTGATGATTTCTCTTGGTTTTTCCATACGGCTTATCACCTCCTCTTTTCTGATTTTGTCAACACAGCTTATATGTTACAGCATTTTGTTCTATCTCACCAAAAGATAGCCTATCTTTATTAAATGCCTTACTGAAATCTAAATATATTATATCAACCACATTTTCCTGATCCACTAATTTAAGCCCCTGTCACACAGCACCAACGGATGCAAAGAGGATGTAAAATGGAGAGAAACACTTGCCATC
>BHFT01003412.1:0-73634 GCA_004320025.1 Laticauda laticaudata | reverse complement strand
TTTATGAACACTGAGAGCATTTGCACCAAGTCAAATCCTTTGTGTGTCCAGTCACACTTGGCCAATAAAGAATTCTATTCTATTCCATTCCATTCTATTCCATTCCACTCATAAATATGTTAAAAGTATGTATTGGCCCCAAGACAGAATCAGGGAGGGCACTACATACCGCCATTGTGAGAAATAAGTATTTACTCCTTTTTCTATTTTTTTAGTCAATTGCTTATCCACAAGAGAATGTGGTCTTTTATTCCTTGGCTATCAAGATTTTTTTTAAAAAAATATACATAAGATGCTATCTCTTGGCTTATCTTATACATGTTTAACATCCTCAAAAAACTAATAGTAGAAATTTAAACAGGACTTTCCTTTAGGGAGCATGCTGAATATCCCTGAGCAAGATCTCTCCAAATGTTTGATCATTTATCTAATAGCAGTTTCCTCTATCTTCCTGGAAATGATGTTAAGCTATAGAATTATAATTTTTCTGGATCTTCCTGTGAGCCCTTTCTAAAAATTTAGTTACATTGGCCAATCCTCAACTACCAACTACAAGTATGGATAGGTTACATATTTTAGTTAGATCTACAATCTCCACATTAAGCTCAACTCTTGGGTAAATGTCACCAGAGTCAGTGATTTGTTGATGGTCAATATGTAGCATGTTGCTTCTTTTGTCATCATTACATGGCTAAAACAGAACAGAAGCTCAAGCTCAGGAAACTGCCCAACTTTTCTCCTGTGAAGAAGTAAGAAAGAATTTGTAGCTTCTCTATCCAAAAGGTGTTTTTTCTAAAATGGAAAAACAGGGGCTTTGCAATGGTGCTTTCTTGTTTTTTTTCTTTGAAAATGTTTTGCTTCTTATCTAAAGCCCATGTCACACTGGCCACAACGGATGCAAAAAAGACACAGCGGATGAGCAAAATGTTCTGTTAATGTCCGTTGTTATCCGCTCTCAAAAGGGGCAAAAATTTACATAACCGAGCGGAGGAAGTACGGCGTGGGTCGGGCGGGGAGGACGTGGCTCGAGGGGTGGGTGTGTGCGGGGAGGGAAAATTGGCTGGTGAGCGAACGTGAAGGCCCAGCGGATGGCAAGCGGGATGTGCGCAACGCGCAGGGCTTCGGGGGGCTCTCAGCGAACGCGGACGCGGGATGGATAGCAGCGGATGTCATAACAGATGAAGCGGATCAGAGCGGAAGCCTAGCGTGATGCACAGCGGAAGCCTAACGATGCCTGGCGTAATTGCGCATGCGAGGGGGGATGGCATTGCTGCAAGCCCCCCGGAATATACGGAAGCAGCTCGGTCAAGTCGCCATTCAGAGGAAAAAGCCTGCTGCGGACGGATTTCTGCCTTGGCCTGCCCGCTTGCATTGTCTGCCTGCCAGCTTCTTGCGCTCTGCCTTCCTGCCTGCCTGATTCATGCTGCCTGGCCAGCCTTTGGTGCCTGCATGCCTGCCAGCCTTCCTGCCAGCCTTGGTGCCTGCACTCGCCTGCAGCCTTTCTGCCAGCCTTTGGTTTCTGCCATTGCCTGCCTGCCAGCCAGAAAATCCCCACACACTGCGGAAGCACAGCAAGCCTCAGCCATCTGCTTGGCAGCCCTGGCAAGAGGGACAGCGGCTATCATTCCGGCCCCTTGGCCCTCACGTCTGGTTCTGCTGGGTTCTGACAGCACTGGGCTCGTCTTCTGTGGGCTGGGGTTTTCTGCTTGCTTCTGCTTCTGGAGGAGCTGATGAACAAGCACTCCAGACAGCCACCTCCACAGCACCTGCAACCCTTCACCACCTAAGGACTGAGCGACCAAGAGGAGTGCAGAGACTCAATATTTGTCTTATAGCTTGTTGTTAATCAAGTTTTATCTTTGATTCACACACTTTGCTTTCATTTCTTTTTTTTAAAAAGTCTGGTGGAAAATCGCAAATGGTGTATAAGCCTTTCGATGCTTGTGGGGATGGGTTAAGATAGCAGTGGGGTGGGCAGGGATACCTGAGGAATGAGCAGGATACCGTATGGGATGGGTTAATAGCTTGTGAATAGGTAAACCTCCAGCGCAAGCATTAGTGGACTGTTATGGTCCACCCTCCCAAGTGCCCACACCTATGGCCCTTCAATATCAATTAATAATGTAATGTTTTCCACACATTGTAACATAAAACAAAAACTCTTTATTACATCTGCCCTGTTCATGTTGTAGCCCACCCAACATACAATGGCCCAATCTCATCAGTGTGATGAGACAAGGCTGAAAGGAAGCATCCATTAAGCAATTTACATCCTGGGTTCTTGCAACTCCACTGCTCCAGCTGCGGGAGTTGCACCTTTATTGATGGAGGTTGCGCTGCTTCTTCGCCTCAGGTGAGACTCTGTTGGGCGCCTTGCACATTAGCTCAGTGTCGATCAGTGTTTTGCCCTTGTCTCCTCATTCCCAGGCTCATGTCCCCATTTCCTGTTGACGGTCCCACAAGGCCTGTTCTTCAACAATGGGTAAGCGGAGTGCGCATGAGATTGTGCAGGATTGCAGCAAGCTTTCCACGATCCTCTCAAGCGGTCTCTGGGTGATGGTGCATGGTTGGTGAGAAGTACTGGAACCTGTTGGCCGATGCCAAAGCGTTCTCCACCACCCGTCTTGCGCCTGAATGCAGCCTGTCAGTTTGAAGATCCTCTCCTTCACGTGTGAGGGTATTGAGCGTTGTAGGCTTCATTGAGGTAGGTTGTGGAGGAGAAGGCATGCATCCCCCACGATGAAGTAGGCACAATCTTGCCGTGCGTTCGGCAGCAGGTCTGGATTCTGGAAGCCCACCACGAGGTTGCTTTCAGCCCCTCCTTGAGGTGACTGGGTTGTATACCTGGGCATCTGGAAGATGAGCCGTTGCCTGAAGTTATCGAATGTACTATGAAATTTGTTAGTCCAGTCAGTCGACTACATTGGCAAAGAGATTGATGCGTGGAAGAAGCCCCTTGAGTTTGTGATAAGTGGACCGACTTGGCTGCGCTTTGGCATGCAGTGCTTGCCAATCGATGGCTCCAACGGTGGTGGGGGAAAGTTCCACTTCTGGATTACCACTGCTCTGCCAACTTTCGTTCCAGCCTTCTTCAGTGGAGGGCACTGGAGGAGCTCCTCCTTTGTATTCTTTCGATGATGGCGCTGCACCACTTCTCTTGACCACAAGTGCTTGATGGTGTGAGGTGGCACCCTCAGCCTGTACTGCAGTGCTCCTGTAGGGTGGTCCCTGAGGCCAGAGGTGCGCAGAGTGAGTGCACCTTTGAGCCAGGTTCCAGCTGGGGTTGAAGTTGGTGTTTGGCTTGCGTCAACCTGGGGTGTCAGGCCTGCACAACTTCGATCAAACATGGCTGAGCATCTCTCATGGAAGTTCTGAAACCGCTCGACGTTGTCTTCGCTCCTGAGCTCCACCATCAGCTTGTTGTACAGTCCGTCCTCTGCTCTTCTGGCGAACCATCTTTGGACCCAGACTTTTTTGGGTGGCTTCCTTTTCTTCCCGTAATAGAGTTCACAGAAGGCTGTAGAGTGTTTTCGCCATGTTGCATGAAGGATGTGGCTGCCTAAAAGACTTTGTCACGATCCACGGTGGGAACATGACTGGATGCTGTGGAAGGGAAGGTCAATGAAGGCTGCAGAGGTTCTGCACAGGTGGTTGCTGGCTGAAAGTAATGCAGACGAGTTGCTCCGCCTTTTTATAGCCAGTATAGTGCCTCCGCCCCCCCCCCCTTCCCCCATTTGCATCCTCTAAGTCAAGTCCTGTAGAATCCTTAATAGTCCGAGATAGGGTCCCCTCTGCGAAGGTTTTTTCCGTTTTAAACGCTTTGTTTCCGCTTGAACATCCGTGTCTGCATCCGTTCTGCATCTGTTCTGCATCGTTCCGCTTCCTCCCTCGGTCCGGGGGATGGTTGAGTTGCGCGTATCGCAGAGGATGCCTGGCGGACTATAGCGGCATGCGTGACGGTGATGCGTAGCCAGCATGCAGAGTACGGACGAACTGAATACATTCGCATACAAAGCTTTATCAGAGCGCAGCCCAGAACTTTTGCAGATCGGGATGATACGTCAATTATGACGGATGCTGGATGGTAGAGAGAAAGCCAATGGAGGATTGAGTGTGAGCAGTCTCTTCTCACCCAACGGATGGCAAGGTTTTTTGTCCGTTTTACATCCTCTTTGCATCCGTTGGTTCGGTGTGACATGGGCTTAAGAAGCTTCTTCAGTAATGAACTGAAGCTGAAGAAGCTTCTTGGATGTGAAGCGAGATATTTTCAATGAAAAAAAACCAAGGAAGTCTAGTTGCCTTTTGTAAGAAGTATTTTTGGGACATCCATGACCTGAATGATTGAGAATCTTCATACACATTCAGCTTCTCTAGAATTTAGTCTTCTCCTTTTAGCATACTCTTTTGACTCCTTCATCCAGAGGATCCATGGCCTCCCTGGCTGATTTGTCACTTCCTTGATGAATCTTTTATTATCTAGTTAGATCGAATAACCATTTTTGAGGAGGCAATGATTTTTTTTTGAAGGCAGAAGACAGTAGTATACACAATAATTTCTGTGAATCTCATCACTAAGAAATTTTCAACATACTGATTTCCAAGTCTGCTTTGCTTATCCTTAATATTTACTCATATAGTGCAAACTTACCTACTACTGCACACTTGTATGTCATCAAAGCAGCCAAAGCTTTTACTTCATCAGCACTAACCAATTTGCTATATCGAATCCCTGGAGAAAGAAAACAAATATTATAAATGTATATTGAACATGTATATCCATTGCAAACACATTTTACTATTTTCGTGAGCTCTAGTAATACATGTTTAAGAATGCTACACAATGTGTGTGTAGACTCTTTTCTGAGGCTTTTACGTGGATCCTGTATTTGCACCAGCCTTCATCATACAAAGTTCCCTGTCTAAAGTTATGTTAACCTGATGCATTTTGTTTCTTAATTTCCATATTTTGTTGATGAGAGGAAAAGTTACATACTGGTACATAACTGGGGAAAAGAAAGATGAACTCATCTTGAATTACACTTTATCTATAGAAAACTCTAGCCAGTTGTGAAAAGTATACTCATATCATGGTAAACATTTTACAAACCAAACTATGATTGGGTATATTTGTCATTGCTTTAGACCAGGGGTGTCAAACTCACATCCTCATGGCAGCATAACATGATCTATTGGGACTTTTTCCCCCTTTGCTAAACCAGGCAGGGGCGGGGCAAGCATGTGATATATCAGTAGGAAAGACAGTGTTATATATTTTCCAATTTCCTCTAAAATACCTAAAGGTTTTTCATGACTTCGAAACATTTACATTTTAAAAGAATAACTCAACTTTTATAAAATAATTCATAATTTTAGGACCATATTTAAAAAATCTATTTTTAATATTAGTTTTTTAAAACCCTCTAAATACTTATGGTCAAAAAAGAAAAAAAATAGTTGAGCAGACAGCAGTAAGATTTTATTAAGCTAGATGGCAGCATTAATGAATGGAAAGCAGCAAAGTGCATGGCATTTTTCAAAGGAGTTCTATTTTTAAAACCACAAAAAATCCACTGTTTGTATTTAGATCTACCAGAGCTCCAATGCAAAAATCTGGACCACTAGATAACAGTAAAAAGTTAGTCAATCTTTTCTTTGCTGCTTACCAAATGATAGATAAAAACTTGCTTGGAGATAATCTGGATTTGTACAATCCACCATCTACCAGCTCTGTTTTGCTAGAAAGTGAGTAGTTCACCACAACCAAGTGTTGTATACTGCTTAATAACTCTGAATACTAGCCTTCCTTAAACAGCAGGGATTGTCAACTATAACTTGACAGATCTTAAAATAACCAGATGTCTACTTTTGTGTCATCTTGCAACTATTTGTAACATTTGTTTATAAACTTATTTCCTTAAAACGCAGGTTCACGAAGTCACGCAGCACAGATTGTCAGGTGTTAAGCAATCTGTTTTTGCAGTCCTACTTTTGTTTGGATAACCAGACAAATTTAACAAATTTAGAATTTTAACAAATTCATATATTAAACACCAATTTATTTTGGGATTTGTATCTGAAGTCTTTCATCCGCTCAAGCAGACAACTTAACTTTTAACTCATCTAATGTTATGCCTCGATTTGCACAAAAATGAATCATAAACTAGTCCATTATGTTTTAAATTTATTGTGCCAACCCATAATGATAGTGTGGTGTAAAGTATTATATATAGACCCATATGCAAATCACAGTTCAGTCAATCAGATCAAAGTCCAGTCAACACAACCAATAACTGCAATTCTATGCATATTTATTCAATAACTTTTAATATCTTCAAGGCCAATGATTGCTTTTCAATATCTACATTGCTGTGAAGGTACAAATTAACGGTTTTTATTGTTTGCTTAAATTTACAGTACGGTAGAGGAGGTGCTCTTCACGCTCACCTCCTTTGCATGGCAAACGGTGCTGACTGTGTTGGGCACGACAGCCCTTGATCAACTCCCAACAGCCATTGTCTCTACGAATGGGGAAGGCCACCTCCAGGACATGGCCGCAGCTTCGGATTGCGTCCAGGACCCCGCGAACCCACAGCATTCGCTCATTCTCGTCCTTGGGAGTGCGAAGCCGCTTTACGAGCTCTTTTTCAATCACACGCTCCGCCCGGTCGCAGTAGCTTTCGACGATGCTCAGGAAACTAAGTTCTCCCTCAGTCTCCTTTGCATGATTCCAACGGCAGGGCACGAGCGGTTTCCCGCGACTTCTGCCTGGAATGTCCCCGCCCCTTACGAAGGGATACTGTTCCCATGGAAACGAGGCCTGGTACTTCCGAAGCCCTGTTGAACGCCTGAGCCACGAATAATCCGGCCAGAAAACCGTTTCTCGCCACCGACCTCGCGCCTTCAGCCACCACAGCATTGGACGCGCGAAAAGTGGAGGGCGCTGCCTTTTTTTTTTTTTTTAAATTAGGGCAGAACCAGCGCGGACTTTACTCAGCTCTGGCACGCAGAACAAAAGGTGAGGCGAAGCAAAGGAGCTAAATTTGACAGACATATCGAACGGTGAGATTTTGATTGGACAGGAGACCATCCAATGGGAAAAAAAGGCGGGAATACGTTTGGTTGCGTGGGTAAAAGCAAGAGAGGAGGAAGAATGTAAACTATAATGGAGAATAAATAGAAGGCGATAGACAGGTCTAGCATGGCACTTTTTAAACTTGGCATATTAAAGATATGTGGACTTCAACTCCCAGAATTCTCCAGCCACCCTTAAAAAAAAGAAATGAAAAAGTTGCGATGGATGGCGTGGATAAGATCTTCAAAAAGAAAGCACTGAGAAAGTAAAAACGAATTGAAAAGTATCCATGTATATGTGGATGTTGTGGAACCTAGGATGTAGATGTAAAAAGATGTGCAATAGAATTAGAATAGAACAGAACAGAATAGAATTCTTTATTGGCCAAGTGTGATTGGACACACAAGGAATTTGTCTGGGTGCAATGCTCTCAGTGTACAGAAAAGAAAAAAGACATTGGTCAAGAGTCAAGAATCATAAGGTACAACACTTAATAATAGTCATAAGGTGCACTACATAGCTCTAATACATAGGCAGATATGAGTAATGAGGAGTGTTGGCGTAAATTAAACCTAGCTGTATTTTTTTCTCATCTTCTTTTGCATGTTATTTTTAATAACTTTTCTATGATTTGCATCAGGTTGCTTACTTCAACAGAAAATAGCATATAAGTAGTATATATTTAACTTACATTTTTCACTTTCTATTTTACTCTCATAATGAACTATTCTTAAACTTGCTTACTTCCAGCTATCAAAATGTCTATATAATCTATTAGACATATTTAACGGAGCCCTATTTTTCAGTCATTGGATCCAGTGAGTATAGTATATGTATACTCAGTATAAATAACCTCTCTAAATATCGGATATGTTGCAGCCAGACAGTCTGTATTGAGGTATCTAAAAACACAGCCTCTCATTAAATTTGCCTTATTTTTGGTAATTTGTACTATGTATGTCAGTCACACAAATGATATAAAAGATATCATTTGTATCAATCTATTTAAATATATTTAAATAAAGTCAACATATTATGCAAATTATGCCTCAATTATAAAAGTATAATTTATATATATGATACAAATTATAAATTGCATATCATAAATATAATTTTATAATGATAGAATCATACAATTTGCCATCTGAAGTGACTTCTTCAGATAGGCAGCTGTATAAATTGATTAAATAAATGTATCTTTAATTTACCTTTCAGTTTATAGTCTTCCTTAGAAACAATTCCATTGAGTCGATATACTTTTTTCAAAGTTAATAGCAATAGGATTGGAATATAAACATTTTAAAGCTTGAAAACATGTAACAAAAAGGATTAAATTAAAATTTTATTGATTAAAAATTATCTCAAGCTGTTTTGTGGATTAAATGGTTATGTGATGTTGTGTACTTAAGTAAAAATGGTTGATATCAAACATGAAGGTTTTTGTTATTTGTCATTAGTCTTAATGAGAAAATGCAATCCTATACATAGTTTTCTAGAGTTGAGCACACTGAACCCAATGAGATCTTATTTTTATTTAAATATATAGATGATACCGTTTTACTTCTTAGATGTATAAAATTGCAAGTGGCTTAATATTTCAATTATTTGAACTGCATTTCTGTTAAAAGAAGAATCACACAGCTTTTTGTTTTTTATGATAGAATAAAGGTTAGCTTACTACATGTAGAGAATTTAAACATTTTGGTTTCATGTTTTAATATGCCCCTTATTACAGTAATTGAATTTATTAAAGTTATTAGTTTCTCTCTCCGAATTAGCAACTTTTCCATTCCACTCAGTCAAACATTGGCATAGACTGCTCTCCATATCAAATTCCAGTTCTACGCATCCTCTAATACTTTGTTGAGTGTGGATAACATGACAAAATTCTAGGGTGAGACTGTTTTCAAGGTATGTACTAAACTAGATAACTTTTCAGGGACTATATAGCCCTCTGCTTTTTTTTTTCATTTAAAGAGGTACTATTGTTGCTGGAATAACATGGGAATTCTCATTCAACTTTTGTGTTCAGTTTCATAAAGACAGGCATTTCTGGATAAAACTATTTTTTAATCGTGAAACATTTAGTATATTGTACTAATCCCAGTTTTGATTTCATTTATTTGTTTTGTTTGTTGTGTAAATTAAATCATGGTTTATCAGCTATTTATGGTTTAGCTTGATATTACCTGTTACTCAGCTAATTGTGCCATATGAAACAAATCATGGTTTAGTATAATGTGTGAAACCAGTGATAGTTATTATAACTTGCACACTTTCAATCCAAATTGTGCCTGGAATATTTCATATAGTCTGAAACAATAAAGGCATCTTTTAAAAAGAAGAGGAGAAATGTGGGGGGGGATGTTTCACTAAGGAGAAATCAAGGATAATAAGGTAAAATAAAAAAAATAATCAATGGTGGAAATCTCAAAATTGGAATTAAAAATTAAACTCTTTTTGTTAGAGCCATAGGCAAACTAGAATGTTGCTAGAGTTTATTTTGTTCATACTTATTCTGGTTACTGTTTGAGAATACTGTATATAGTACTGAAAACTTTTCTCAGAAACTTTCCAAGTCAATTGATCCTAAAGATATAATCCTGTTACTTTGTCCCACTAAATCACATTTTCCTATTTTTTAAAAAAAAGAAAAATGAAATGAGAGTTTTTATTTTGCATCATTTTAGGATTAATTGACAGAACATTTACCCTCTTCATATACGGATTGTGAGAAATTACCTATGTTCATTACTGCAGTTTCATTTTTTTAAAAATATGGCTTTTATATATTATTTCAGTGGTGTATCACATAATGAAACTGCTAGATTGGTAAGTTTTAATTTTATATATTAAAATCAAATTTATATAACTATTCAGAAGATTTTGAATAAATAAATAACATTAGCATATAACTAAAATGAAAATCATACTTTTTATATTACAAAACCATTATAAAAATAAAAATAGGTCAGCCAATGTTTATCAGCTACATACAAACTATTTGAAAAATAAGATTTCTAGTGCCTTCCTGAAGTAAAAAAAATGCAAAACTACTTAAAACATTAAATTGTATGTACTAATTTCAAATTTAAACACTAAATTAATTTCTTATTATATTTATTCAGATACAAAAGCATTAATGGAGCCTTTGGCAATATCTATCCTTCCAAGAAGATGGACAAAGCACTTTGTCCCATTTGCAAGTGCAGTACTTATAGTGGGTGTTTATGTCCCCGTCACCCCCCCCCCCATTTCTTGATGGATGANCCCCCCCCCCCATTTCTTGATGGATGAGCAGCTTCCAGCAGTATTAACGCAAGCTTTGTTTGTTAGACAATGCACCCGCTCTGCAAGGCATTCTGTTCTCAACAAAGACTTCATCATTTATAGTCTATTGGTTGCACAGCTTGTCTTTCTCCTAGTATTTTGCAAACATCTGTGGCCTGATATCAGTATGATGAAGAAAGCTATGAGAAGTAGAATAACTGGCAACCACACAACCCAAGAAGGAAAGATTATTATTATGGTTCGTTGCACAGTCAACCTTTTGCTCAGACTGGATTTAGCATTTTTATCCACCTGTTGAGACTTTCCCAAGAACCTAGCATAGCATAGGTAGATGTTGATGTTTTATAGTGTTAAAGATATCAAGCTGTTCTGAGTAAAGCTGCCTTTTGCAATTGACTGAAGGTGAATTTATCAATGCCAAAGGTGTTCCAAGTGGTGCTCCAATTACATTGGGATTATACCTAAGGCACCTATAACTATTAGTGTTACTGTTGCTTCCTTTCGACACAGTTGCTCTATTTCTATTTGCAGGTCTTTGTGCTTTGTTATCTTCTCCAGTTCTTTCTCTTCTCTTCTGCTACCTCCAGGTACTGCCATGTCCACTATCCAGATTTTTTTTGTCTGTCTTATCAAGTCTGGACTGGGATGTGGGATATATTTGTTTGAATTCTAAATTCCAAGAGCACTCCGGCTTACTTCATTGTAGTCCCATCAGTTCTTGCTTTCAGGCAAGTGGCATTTCTTGTAGATGCTACTTTGTAATGTCGTTGTTTGTAGTCAGTCTGTGTGATCTTCTTGCAGCCGCTAAACAGGTGCTCTTCTATTTCTTCAACTTCTTTGCAGAGGCGGCATTTGCTGTTATTGCTGTCTTCTCAATTGTGGCTTTGTATGCATTTATTTTTAAAGTTTGGTCTTGTGCAGCCAGAGTTAACCACTCTGTCTCTTTCCTGCTGTTAGTCATTGCCAGGTTTTCTTAGTATATGTTTTTTTGTTACTTTTTAATGTACTGGCAATATAATATTTTGTCTTCTCGTGTCCCTTTTCTGTTCTATGACAATATATTTTACAGGTATTAGCCTTTATTTCCCTTAATATTTGAGCATCTTTGTGATACATTCATTTTGTAACACTATCTTTAAACTATTGCCAATTATTTGCTTGGCTATATCCAAACTCAAATTTCTCAGAAGTCAGAAGAGAGACCAAATTATATGTATTTTGCTTTTAACAGGTGTCCACCAACAAGATAAATACTATCTCTTTAAATAGAAATATCCATTAAGATGCAGTCTTTGTTATTTATCCCAAAGTTTATTGTCTTTAGGAAACAAGTCAAAGTGTGCCAGAATTGTCATTGTTCAGAGAATTCCTTGTCAGAGTTTAGAAAGCAATAATTGCTTTTTAAGTGGATAAAATAGTCCTCATGGGACAGGTGACAAACTTGAACAGAATGGGAACTCTCCCAATGTGCTATATTTTAAGGCTCATGTGATTAATTCTCAGTAAGGCTTTTCCTGTCAGATTATTATAAAGGGATTACAAAATAATCACATTTTTTAATGTATTCTCTATTCTCTTCTGTGCATGGATGAAAAAATTTCTGCCAGATCCTAGACCCATTTTTCTGTATGCATATTCCAGCAATTAAGGATCAAAAGGGCCATACAGTTGATGTGGTCAGGATTTGGGGGGAAAAAAAGATGAAAATTAAAAAAACCAGAAGCAGGATACGCAGTCAAAACATTCTGGTGCTTTAACACAAGGCAGGAAAACTAGGGCATTTTACACTCAATGAAATAAATTGGCTCAATTAAAAAGAATCAGGTTTGAGTACAAAGTCTTTCTATGTCTTTGTGTGCTGCTATTGGCTATCATATTAACTGACACTGTCCTTAATGTCATAGGGTGCTGAGCCAAAATGCGTCTTACTGTATTTGGCTTCATTTTTTAGTTTAGCAACTTGTATAAATTAGCTTTTTTGTTGTTTTTGCAGTCATGGCTTATGCTCAGCCAATCTTATGAAAATGATATATGATTGAAGTAAATGAAATTCTTGTGTGAGAATAAATGAAATGCTTTGGAAATGATTTTTCTAAGCATTTTATGGTAGAGATTTTATGATGGATGTTAATAGGTGATGTGACTGAATAAAACTTTATGTGTAGTTGATGTGCTTTTGACAGTGAAACTAAATTATTTATTGTGGATGTTAATATAATGAATATTTCTAATTAATGTTTACAAAACCAAAGTATTGCATTTGATTGGAGAAATGGAATTAATAGTTTTAAATTATACATAAATGATGAAAAACTAGAGGAAGTAGGTGAATGTATGGTAGAATGTTTACCAAAGATGGGAAAATGGATGGAGAATGTTCAGGATATTTAAAATAAATACTAGCAGAAAGATAGTGGATGGCATGACTATTGAAAGGAATGAATGTTAGTTAAAAGAAGTAAACATACCATGTCCAAAAATGCTTCTGACCAGTTTGTGAGAGTTGGATATATCAAGAGAAATATAAAAATTTGTTGAATGGAATGTGAATAGGATACTTAAGATATATGCATTGGTAAAACAAGAAAAGATACTCAGAAATAAATGGATGCTGAATGAAAGTGAATTGCATGTAAAAATGAAAGACAAGTACATTGAAGTGATTTGGTCAAGTAAAGAGAATGAATGAAAATTGAATAAGAAAACAAATATGAGAAGGAAGAATGAGTGAGTGAATGAATGAATGACTAGATTGAAAAGAAAAGTAAGATGGAGAATGTGTTGTTTGAATAGTATCAGTGAGATCCTTAAAAAGATGGGTGAGAATGCTAAAAAGTGAAAGATAATCTATGAAGCAAGTAGGGGTACAGCAGAAACAAGAATAGGTCTCAAGGATAAAAAAGTATGGTGAATGATACTGATATAAATCGCTATTAACTGCAATATTTTCTTCTTTTGCCTTTATCTGCTTTTTATTTATTTAAATATTCCTTACTAATTTTTTGTGTTCTTTTCTTGAAAGGGAAAAGTATTCTGGGCATCTACTGGTATGTATCTTTGTTACCGGTATCTATGAATAAACTGTAATTAAGCAAGCCATGTTTTTGCTCAGGTGATGATATCAAAGGAATTACAGCTTGGGGAATCCATAACTTCTTATTTATTTCATTTGATTAGAGTCTAGATCAGATTAGGGGTTCAATATTTTTGCAAGCTTATAGCATCCTTAGCAGTGCCTAAAATCATCTGGGGGTTTCTAATGTATTTAGGAACCACTCATCTTCTCATAGAGCAACTCATAAAGTGATATAGAGCAATTGATTTAAGCCCATGTAGTTTTAAAGCCTCGCTATGGTCTATCCTGAACCAACGGGGATCAGCCAAAGAGGATTAATAATGGACAAAAAGCTTGCCAATTCCGTTGGAACGCGATATATGACATCCGAGTGTGTGTAAACTCAAATGCATAAATGTGTTTCATAGACGCCACTTCTATCCGTCAAAACACACATCCGTACGTACTGCTATTCTCATTTCCGCTTCAAAATATAGTATTTTGAGCTGCACAAAACTTTTTGAGAGCGGAATATGAACTTGCCGCACAAGCGTACGATTCTAGCATCCGTGATCACACTACGGCCAACAACACGTTTCTGTAGTCCGATTGTCAATGCCGTTATACAATTGTATTCGATGTATCCTCTTCGCGGCATCCTCTCACTGGCCATCGCATGCGCAATTCACTATCCGCATCCAGCGGAAAGCTTGGAAAGAGGGAGGAAGGAAAGGTACGCGGAACGTCCACACAGCGTTATAAGCACCGACATAGAAAGGATGTAAGGGATGCATCTCGTATATGAAGCATTAAAACGGACAAAACGTTCGTATATGGGAATGTATGCTCGGATTATTTAGGAATGTCTGGGAGGATGTCTAGAGTATTGTGGAAGGACACCTAGCGACAAACCGACATTTCTGTAAAAAGGGGGAGGAAATCACCTGGATCTCACTTTCCAGTCCACAGCGTGTGTCTGTCAGACTCTCAGCTTGCACTTTGCCTTTCACATCATAACATTTGATCTCCATCATGGCATCATCGCACACTCTTTTGGGGGAGCCACCATCTTCAACACCAGAATCAAGCCCTCTTCAGACTGTTCTCAACCTTTTTCTACCAGTCAAAGGGGAGAAAGAAGAAACGTCCAAGAGTGTCTGGGTCCGATAGATGGATTGTGAAAGAGTGGAGTTTTGGATTCTATGACAAGCTGATGGTGGGAGCTGAGGAAATGAAGACCCTCGTGCATTCCAGCACTTTCATGAGGATGCATCAGCGCATGTTTGACGGAAGTTGTGGAGCGTCTGAGACCAGGTTGACCAAGGCCGAAGGACCAACTTCCGTTCCCACGCCTGGACTGCCTGGACTTGAAGGTGGCACTGACTCTGGCGCCACCTGGCCTCTTGGGACCACACATACCAGAAACATGCAGTATGCCTGGAAGGGTGCCACACAAACCAATCCAGCCTTGTGGTCAGAGAAGTGGTGCAGGCCATCCATCGAAGACTACGTGGAGGAGCTCCTCAGTGCCCCATCACTGAAGAAGGCTAGAAAGAAAGTTGCAGAAGAGTGGTATCAGAGGTGGGAACTTCCCCCACAACCGTTGGAGGCCATAGATGGGAAGCACCGTGGCCTCTGCAAAGCTCCAGCTCAACTCAGGGTCCACTTTCAGCACCTACAAGGGCTTTCTTAGGCATCATTTTCCTCTTTTGCCATGGTTTGATGCTGACTACAAAGTTCATGTACATCGTATGCTATCAGGCAACGGGTCAGCTTCAGATGTCCAGATATACACACCAGTGACCTCAGGGTTGGCTGGAACGAACTCATCATGGGCTTCCCAGATCCAGACCCCCTACGCAATGACAACACAAGATGTGCGCCTACTTCAATCGTGGGTGATGACCCTTCTCGCCTCACAAACCTACCTCATGGTAAGCCCTACACTTCTGATACCTCACACCGTGAAGAGAGGATCTTTCATCTCACAGGGCAAGGCGGGTGGTGGAGAACGCCCTTTGGCCACTATCCTGTGCCAAGCAGGTTTCAGGTACTTCTTTCCACCACCATTGCAGCTAGCGGCCCACAGACCGATGCACGCGAGCATCATGCACGAATGTCATTGCGCACTGTAACCTAGCAGTGCTTGGCAGGAACACGTGCCTTTGGGACCCGTCAATCAACGCAATGGGGACATGGAGCTGGTGGAATGGAGGCAAGGACTAAAACTGATCGACACTGTGGGATGTCGCAAGCGTCCGCCAACCAGGAGCTTCACGTGGAGGGAGAAGCAGCGCAAGAACTCCGTCTGCACAACATCTGTAGTTAACTCCCCAGCTGGAAGGCAGCTCGGAGGTGGCAAGACAGGATGGTAGATGCTTAATGAATGCTTCCTTCAGCCTGTCTGCATCACACTGATAATGAGATTGTGCCATGTATTGTGACGGGTGGCTCTTCGAGACAATGGAATAGGGCATCTTAATAAAAGAGGTTTTGTTTATGTTGACATATGTTGTTGGATCAATGATTAAATTGTTATTTGATAATAAAGGGCCATAGGTGTGGCAGCTGGGAGGTGTGGACCATACAGGTCCACTTAGCTTTGCACTGGAGGTTTTATATCTTCACAGCTATCCTTACCTCCACACCGATCCCACCCAGCTATCCTCATAGCCATCACAGCTATCCTTACCGCAGGTGCCCACACGCTATCGCTTACCCATCACAGCTATCCTTACCCATCCACAAGCTATCATATCCCAGCAGCAAAGGCTTAACCCTTTTTTCAAAGTTTTCCCCAACACTTTAATTAAGTAAAAAAATGAACCACGAGTGTGTGAAGCAAAGATAACCTTTATTAATACAAACTGTATGACTTTAATTAAAAAGCAAAAATTTGACCAAGTAAAGGTGTCTTTAAGCAAAATAAGGTGACAGGTACACAACTCAGTCCTCTGGTACTCTTTTTCAGTCCTCTGGAGGCATGCCCATGGTCTCAGATGTAAAGGGGCCAGGGACTGTGGAGGTGGCTGTTGCTGGAGTGCTGGTCTGAGGGCCGCATTGGGGTGTGCCTGGGCGGCCGAGAGTACTACAGGAGTATGGTGTGTGGCAGAAGTCTTCTCAGAGAGGCTGACACAGGTCCGCTGAGGTTGAGAGGCACTTCTCAAGGACCTGGGATGTGAGGCCCAAGGCTGATGATCAGATGTTCTTTGAAGGAAGGGCTTTGGTTGTGGGGTGAAAAGGAAGGAGGAGTGTAGTGGGGCTGTTCTGGGTCTGGCAGCTGGGTCAGCTAAGGCATCTGTGGCATTGTGGCGGTCCGAGGAAACTGGATGTGGACTGGGAAGGGGCTGCCCTCTTGCTGTGGGAAGTCCTGGTAGTGGTAGCTTGGTACGGCAGGGGCTGCTGAAATCCGTGGAAGGGCTGTGACATTGGCTGGGGTGGAGGTAGGCAGAACTCTGGAGTTGGGTAGCAGCAGGTTTCACGCTGGGCCTGGAGGGGTGGTGCAGAAGATGCTGTGATCCTCTCGCTTATAGCCTGGTACTGGGCTCGGCTATGTCCATGAGGTCTGGCTCACGTACGTGATGAAGGGCTTTGCGAATTGGAGGATGGTATGTCAATAGTGGAGAGAGGAGATTCTGGTGCTGGGCTTTTATTGTGTGTCCCTGTCTCCAAGAGGACAGTGTGGCTCTGTCCCTCCAATGTCTGCGCTCTCTGCCCTGCTTTCTGTGGAGGTGGAGCCTGGGTGTGGGGGTTGGTTCTCTGGTGGCTGCTTCTTCTTGCTCCATGCTGAGACGGGAGATCCTCCACGTCCTTCTGGCACAGGGAGTGCAGGTGTCGGGGGGGTGTCTCTGTCGTGGGCCCTCCAAAGACACCTGCCTGAACACTAGCTGTTCCTGGCTTGGAAGAGGAGTGGCTCCTCTGTGGGCTGTCTGAGGGAGAAGGGTTGACAGAGGGGCTGCTTCTTGGGTGGCGGATGCTACCCTCCAGGAAGCTGCACCTGGCCATGACATAGGTTGCTCCCAGGTCAGTGGAGCTTGACAGCGGGCCTGGCCCTGAGGGGTCTCTTCAGGTGCAGCTTGCCCATGCCAGGTGTGCATATGCTCCCGCACCCAAGCAGGACATCTGAAGGTGTAGCCCAGGCTCTCCGCTTCGTGTTTATCACGCTGCTGACTTCCACTTGGTGTTGCGATAGGGTGAGCCTGTGGCCCTTCCTCCACAGGTACTCGTTCTCCCTCAGCCATTCCAGCACCTCCTCCTCATGGTTTTTCTTTTTGGGGAAAAATGGGAAAGTTAACTTGGTTTTTTTCCTCTTCCCCCTTCTCTTGCTTTGCCCTCTTCCTCCCTCTGGCAGGGGCTTCCAGGGCCTTCAGCAGCAGGGGCTTTTGAGGCTTGGGGCTGGTCCACCCACAGCAGGCAGCAGGCAGCAGGAGAAGCACAGCAGCAGCAGGAGAAGCACACAGCAACACCAAGCAGCAGCACCAGAGGAAGAAGCACCCGGAGCAGCAGCAGCACACCAGCAGCTTCAGAGTCAGCGCCAGGGGGTGGGATGGTGGTTCTGTCCTTCTTGCCACGGCTGGCAGGAGTAGGCACAGGCTTCCTCTTCTTCCCCATGGTGTTCTCTCAAGATGTCTCTGCAGCAGGTCTTTCCTCTGAATGTGACCTGCTTGTGAGCTGCATCCTTTATTATCCGTGGAGCTTACGCAATCATCCTCCCCGCATGCGCAGTGAACGCTTTGCATCCGCTAGGCATCCTCTATGCATCCTATAGGCGTCCGTGAATGCATCCCGTCATCCGCTATGCATCCGCTCCTTCCGCTACGCGTCCGCTTCGCTGTTCTCCCCCGGAAGCCCTGCGGATGTGTCATCCGCTTCCATCCGCTTTCATCCGCTAGGCTTCCTACGAACATCCATTTTACATCCCCGCTACATCCTCCCCACGTCCGTTCCTTTCCGTTGTTGTCCGCTGTTTATGCCAATTTGGGGCACTTTTGAGAGTGGATTACAACCATGGTGATGGAAAATTTGCTCATCCGCTGTGTCCTTTTTACATACGTTTTGCATCCGTCGGCCAGTGTGACCTAGCGTTAAAGCAATGCTGGTATGGATAGAATCAGGAAATCAAAAGACTGGGGAATACAGTGGAGGTGTTTATTTCTTTCAAACACACTTTTAATGGCAGGACTTAATTTTAGTTTACTTGTCATTAATTATAAGAAATAAATATGCATTCTCCTGGTAATTGGAAACATGCACAAATGTGTATATGTACAAACAAACAAACGTGTGTATGGACAAAATTATCCTTTATTAGTTCAGCCATTCCTCCTTCTTGAAGTCAAGACTTTGCCATCTGTCAGCATCACATCTGTTTAAAGCTTGGCCTTTCTGCATGGCTGGCTGCGTGAATTGGCACAGCATTCTTGCAGATAAAGTAAGCAGTCATCTGTGAAAAGAAAGGGTGGGGAAATATAGTTTCTGATATCTTTGGGATTTTCTATAAGAGAACAATCCCCACACCAACACCATGCAGCCCATCAAGCAAATCAGGCATAGCATATGCACTCCCATAAATTACTTTCGCCATGATCTCTTCTATTTCCTGTTTGTTTCTCATCTCTCTTTTTAAAAGGTTTCCTTCCTCACATGTGTTCCAGATGCAGAAAGTGCTTTCTAGATTAGAAAATGAGCATATTTTGGACTGTTTGCATGTGGGAGATCACAACTCTCTGTAGCAAGGAAATTTTCTTAGGAGTTCACAAATCATGTTTGGGCTTAGCTATTAGTATTTATTTCCTTCACTCTGATTTTGTTTGTTTTCTTTTAAATGTTGCTGGTTATTGACAGAATAAATATGATGGATGATTGATTCATTGATTGGACATAATAAGCAAATGTTATTTTTACCAATGACAAGATGGAATGTTTTTCCCTTTAATAAATGGCAATCTTCCATTTACATATAATTAAACTAAGGGTTTATAGTCCTTCAGAAGGAACACGTTTTTTGAAAATTAAGTGTTGCCTCCATTCCTCTATGTAGAGTGGTATACACAATTGTCAAGTCCCTCTGTTTGGTTTAAAATGCTAGGAAACACACATAAACACATACACCCTTAAAAAATAATTTCAGGTGGCACTGTGGTGAGAGTGGAGTACTGCAGGCTACTTCTGCTAACTGCTGGTTGCCTGCAATTTAGCAGTTCAAATCTCACTAGGCTCAAGGTTGACTCAGCCTTCCATCCTTCTGAGGTGGATAAAAATGAGGATCCAAATTGTTGGGGGCAATATGCTGACTCTGTAAACCTCTTAGAAAGGGCTGTAAAGCAGTTTATACCTCTAAGTGCTATTGCTATTTTTCCTTTCAATTCAGCACCTCCTCTTTACCTTAACTAAGTTTTCTGTTATGTTGAAAGGGACCTCGAAGGTCTTGTAATCCAAAACTCTGCTCAAACAGGACCCCCAATACCATTTGAGACGAATGGCTATCCAGTCTCTATTTTACTGGCAAAAGTTTGCATAAAATCTTATCTCAAACAGCAGGAATATCTTTTTGCACCTTGCTTTCCATCAATCAACCCATTATGTCTTATATAGAAACTTGTAGTTAAAAAAAAATTGTTAGCATCATAGAGGAATCCAGTCATTGTGTGCTTTAGCAGTTCCTCAAAACTTGATTGTTATAAATAAGCAGGACTTGATATTGGAGGGGTTTTTTTATTAAAAAATGTATCTGACTGTCTCTCTCTCTCTCTCTCCCTCCAATCACAAAAAGTTTTCAGAATGCTAACAGTTAAAAACATTATCTATTTCAGTGGTCCCCAAAGCCCGGGCCGCAGCCCACTACTGGGTCACGGGCCATTCAGAACCAGGCTGCAGAAGCGGCAAGCGAATGCATGTGCGTACAGATCCATTTATACAAGCAGCAGGTGCAAGCACCCACATGCAACCACTCATTCAAACAGAGTTGTGTGCACACGCATACCTGCTTCTTACACAGAATTAGAGTTAGAATTAGAAGAATTAGAAGACCTTTATTGTCATTGTACAAGTACAACGAACTGTGGATGCACCCCAGCAACTGTCCGCAATACAATAAAACCAAAGCACTTAAAAATGAAGACAAGAAAAATAGAGTACCCACGTCTCTATCTGCAATTTGAGAGTACAATATCTACGAATATACACAAAGTATACATCCAACACTGACTGTAACACTTAGCCAAGTATAATACACAAGAGATGGATTATACTGTAATATGTTATTATACATCTGAATGGGGGTATTGAGATTTCACATCTTTTCACATCTTAATAAGGTAGTGACTTCGTGTTTATTTGCAGTTTGGATGGCCCAGGGAAAGCAACTATTTGTTAGTCTAGTGGTGTGGGATTTTATTGATCTAAAACGCCGTCCAGACGGCAGCAGGTCAAAAAGATAATTGCCAGGGTGTAAGGGGTCTTCTATGATGGCCTTGATTCTGCTTTGGCAGCGGGACCTGCTAAGTCTTCCAGGGAGGGCAGAGGGCAACCAATGATCTTTTGAGCTGTGTTTATCACCCTCTGTACAGTTTTCCTGTCCTCAACTGTGGAGCCTGCATACCACACAGCCAGACAATATGTCAGAGTGCTCTCCACAGAGGCTTTATAGAAAGCCAGCAACAGCTTCTTATCCAGATTTTCTTCCTGAGAACCTGCTGGAAGTGCAGCCGCTGCTCAGTCTCTTCACTATGGCCTTGGTATTAGGAAACAGGAGAGATATCAACTGAAATATGGATGCCACGGAATCTGATCATAGGGACAGTTTCCACTTGTTCTCCATTGATGATGAGTGGGGCCGTGGTCCTGTCCATGTTCCTGAAGTCCATAATCAGTTCTTTGGTTTTATGGACGTTCAGTGACAGATTGTTCTGTGAACACCAGATAGACAGGTTCTCTACTTCTGCCCTATATGCCATTCTCATCCTCTCCGGAGATGAGGACAATCACGGTCGTTCGTCCACAAATTTTATGATAGTGTTTGTTTGATGGCTTGGTGAGCAATCAAGGTGTACAAGGCATATAGCAGGGGGCTCAAGACACAAACCCTGGAGGAACCAGTACTGAGTGTAATAGTGGAAGAAAGGTGGGGGCCAAGTCTAACAGACTGTGATCTGTTTGTCAAAAAGTTCTTAATCCAGGAGCACATGGGGGTGGACCTGCAGATTATACAGTTTGGTTACTCGTATATCTTGATGATAGTGTTAAACGCAGAGCTGTAGTCCACAAAGAGCATCTCACATTAGCTCTGTTTCTTCTCCAGATGACTCAGCACTCTACGAAGTGTGCATGGGCCATAGCATCCCTCTGTAGATTTGGTTTGCTCTATAAGGAAAACTGATGTTGATCAAAGGAGGGCGGGAGGCAGTCTCTGATGTGCTGTGAAACTAGTTGCTCAAAAAACCTTCATAATGGAGTTTGTTAACGCTATGGGCCTATAGTCATTGAGAGTGTTTATATTGGTTTTTGGGAACGGGGATGATGGTTGCAGCCTTCAGGCCATTGTGGGATGATGGCATGTGTTAAAGATAAATTGAACAGCTCTTGTAAGTATTTCTGCCAACTGATCAGCACACGCTTTAACTACTGCCACCAGGAATGTCATCAGGCCCAGCAGCTTTCCTGGGATTCATTGCTCTCAGTGTTTTTCTTACCTCCATGCACGTGAAGAGAAAGAGGATGCAGCGTCGTGGGTCCTCATGTGGCAGGGATGTCCAAGTTCTTGGTGGTCTCAAAGCATGCGAAAAAGCTGTTTAGCTCCTTTGCCAGAGTGCTACTGCTCTTGTTGTTTGTTGGGCCCTGGCCTTTATAATTGGTCAGGGCCTGTATCCCCCTCCACATCTGTCGTTGGTAAAGTGTCCTCGACCTTCCTCCAATACTTCTCCTTAGCATGTTTTATGCCCCTTCTCAGCTCAGTTCTGGCAGTGCTGTACTGTGAAGGTGTCACCTGTTTTGAAAGCCAGGTCACGGGCCCTGATCAGAGTCTGGACTTCGCTGGTCATCCATGGTTTCTGTTTGGGAAGGTCCGTATGCGTTTATCCACAGTGACATTTTCTACATAGTTCTTCCTATGGAAAAGCACAGTCTCTGTGTATAACTCGAAGCTCTGTTGTTTTGAAGATGCTCCAATCTTGTGCAGGCAAAACAGTCCTGAAGCTGGGAGAGGCATTTTCAGGCAGCATCTAATAGTTTGACTGTTAGTTTTTGTTCTCTTCCTAAGAGAAAGTGTAGGCTGGTCGTAAAAAGCAGGGGTGAGATGGTCTGATTGTCCTAAGTGGGAAGATTGCTAGAACATTAGCATCTGGAAGGTAAATATACAGCAGTGATGGTAACTACTGTTAGCTCCCATGGCAGATAAACGGTCTACATTGACATCATGGCCTCTAAATCTGGTGACCAAGTGGCTGTTTGTTATTTTGTTGTTTGTGTACCAGTCCTTTACGTACATTTAATAATTAGGCCCCCTCCCTTCTCTGTACCGGAGGAGGCCTATAATTGCAATCTTGACGGTGCAAAGTCTGGTCCGCTAGCTGTACTGTAGCATCAGGGATGTTCGCGGTGGCAGCCAGGATTCTGTGACATTAGCAGACAGCACTCATGAATTGTGTGATTGTGGGAGATCTGCAGCTGTAGTTCATCTACTTTGTTTAGGAGGGATCTGGCTTTTGTGAGGAACATAGATGATAATGGGGGTTTCTGCAGTCTCTTCCTCAACCTGTTCTGCATCCCTGCTTCTGTTTCCTCTCCCTACGCTGTCTCCTACGCTTGCTTGATCCGACAGCAATCCACGGAGCTCCCGGAGATCTTGCTCCGGGATAATATCCCAATGGGATATTGTGGGATTCTGTATAAGCAGAGGTGACTTCAGTTTTGAGTTGCTGTCCTATACTTATCAGGTCTTCTCGATAGTTTGTTAGTCCATTGCAGGATGGAGTAAAATGCAAGAACAAAAAGAAGTAAAAACACAAAAAGAATAGACATTGGGAGCATTGAGCCGTTGCGACCATGTGCGCCGCCATCTTGTGGCCAAACCGTCCCCTCCCCACCGCCCTGTTCCACATTAGTCCACAAAACTGGAAAGGTTGGAGACCACTGATTATCTGAACCACATTAACGAAAGAAGGTGTTAAAAATATATTTCAATTCAAATAGAAAAAAATTTGTCTGTATATACATAAATAATATTGCACATATATACATAACCAAGAACTAATAAGATAATGCATAATAACAGCAGGTGAAAGACTTATACAAATAAAAAGATTTCCACCTGGCACTGAAAAGATAACAAAAATCATGTCAGAGAAGTGCTTCAGGGCACTTCAGCAACAGTATGTTTGCTATCCTCCAAATAGCTGTAGATCTTCCCAGGTCTCATGCAGAACATAGGAGAATTTCAAAAGAAAACAGTTTTTCTTTCTCTACAAAGCAGACCCAAAATAGCTCACATCAAAATCAAAACCACATAGAATGAGCACGAAATGCAGTGAAAGTAGGGCTCGATAAAACAGTGGAGGAATGTTAATCATGTGGCACAATACTATGCATTAAATTTAATTGTGGAAGATGCAGAATGATACTTTCTACTGAGCCAATCTGCTTTGACTATTCTCTGCACTGTGGAAATTAAGTTATCTTGTGAAATTTGTATACTGCTACCATACAAGGACTCCCAATACCAAACAACTATCAACCTCAGGACATAAACAGTAAAATAAAGGAGTNTAATAGTAGACCAAATTACAATACAAAGCAGCAAGATAAAACCTAAATCAGCTACACTAAATCAGCTACACTTTTTGACATCTTTGCATTGGAAGAACTATCCAAGTCCAGTTCTAAGCCAGAATAAAATGGAAGCTGATTGGAAAAAAGATATTCTGTTTATTGGTTTACAGAACCAACTCACATACACAGTGTGCGGTTCTGGGACAGCTGACAAAATGGAGTTGAGAATAGGGTGGGTTTTTATACTTTTTATTTTTATGGAGTCATTTAGGGGTCATGGCTGGTTCTATAGGCAAAAGGGAAACACAAATCCAAGGTTTTTGTCTGAGCTAATCTTGTCTTGCCTAACTGCTTATCTGGAGTTTGTGCGTGACCCAGTCTTTCTGAATGGATTACCAAATCTGCATTTCTAAAAACGGGCCTCCTCAGTTTCTGCTTGGGGCAGGGAGACTGGTTCTGGTTTCTGCTTCCCCTAAGATTTTTTCCCATTTCTTCTTTAGGGAAAATATTCTACCCTGCCTTTGCAATATTCCGCAAAATATTTCATTCTCTAGGAGGGTTAGTGGGTGCTGCCTTTCTACAATTGTTTGAAAGAAAGAAAGGACATAAGCGAGTATGCCCGAGAGCAAAGATTGCGTTCATAGTTTTTTCTTTTGACTGAGAACATTTTTACACAGCTCAATTATTTTTTTTACACTTGATTTTCACTGCTATGTTTGAATATTTGGGGTTGGAACCCCAGCAGTTGTGGGTAAATTAGAACAAGACATGTGGGCAAAATCTGTATAACCATTGCACTGTGTGTCATCCTGGGCATGTATCTTCAAACAATGAGGAGGGGTAGAGGTGGGGACGTATATTTCCCTACTTCTTTCAAGATGTGTGAACGGAGAGAGCTTGGGGTGGGGTGATGGATGAAATTCTGTCTAAACTACAGCTTTCTTTGACACAGGCTTTGGGAGCATGTGTTTCCAGGCAATCAGAAACATCTTACTCATCCCTTTCTCCTATTGTTATGCTGACAATCTAACTTCTGTTCCCTGGAAAGGAGGATGGACCAGCTGCTAATATAGACCCCATGCTGGTTCAGTGAGGAAAAACACCTTCAATTAAAGCTGTTTTGTCTCATACAGTCCTGAAGGATAACTCCTCATTGCAGAAAATGCAAGGATTTTGGCTGCTTCAAAAGAATATGCTTCAAAGAGAGTTTTTTGACTGGGGGGAAAATGGAAAAGAAACAAATATAAAACAATCCATCATCACAATCCCTTGGCTTCCAGGTATAGGGACTGACATCATAAAGGCATATGAAAGATATTTGTCAGGCGAGCCAAGAGTTTCCTGAAAGATGTTTATGTCTGAGCAAACAATGATAGAAAGATTGGGATCAAATGGAAAGACATTAAATTAAATAGCATTATTGACCAGTGCTATTTATTTGGGGAGCTTCTGATTAGATTTAATTCCCATCTAATTACTAAAAAGCAATGCTTCAACAGCAGTACCAAACTAGACTTGTTTGCTCTAGATTGTATCAGTCTGTAGGTGAGGTAGTACATGATTAAATATTCTCTCTCTCCCTCCCTCCCTCCCCTTCTCTCTTTGCCACTCTGGAAATCAGAAGGAAAACACCTAAGCTAATTTCCATCTTTATTTTCCTTACTCTCAAGAATAATATACATAACCCATCATTTGGTAAATGCCTGGTTTTGTCTGCAATGGCACAAATTGCTGGCATGAACAGTTAGAGCAAAAGACAAACATAGGGGATTATGAAAGCAGCTGATAATGAATGCAAGTAGTTCAGCTTTCCTCCTCTGGGTTGTATGTGTGATTAGCTTGTTACTTCATAATTTTGCCATTTAAGTGGTCAGTTGGGGCCAGTCACAAAAACCCAAGGTGACCACTATCCAGAAAAGCATAAACTTTGCATGCTTCAAAATTTGTTCTTTAATGAATGCATGCTTATACAGACCAAAATATTTGGGATTGGAGGATGCTCACATTTACCCGAACACTCATTCAAAAATTAATTTTGAAATGGCATCACATTTCACAGGTTTCATAATTTGTAGAAGAGTTTTAAAAAGTTGATTTCTTATTTAGCAGTTTCTCCTTATGCCTCTTTATATTCTTCATTGCCACTAATTATACAATAGATATACTTCCCTGCAGGAATGATGAAGATGATGGGCTGAGAGCCCTATCCGCTCCCCACCCTTACACCCATCTCTCATCTGATGCTATTTCCAACTCCAGGAGGTATGTGACAGTTTACTATTTCACCACCTTGTTTTGTAACACATAGTTGTCATGGAGACTGCAGGATGGAGGCAACTGTTGCTCCCTGATCCCAACTCAAATGAGTTTTGTTTAAACTCATGAAACCCTTTTTGAGTAGAGCTTAAATGGCCGGGAGGGAAACCGAAGAGCAATGAATTTGGATTGGTTTATCATATATACAATCATTGCTCCAATTAGTAAGATGACAACCAGACACTAATTTGTTAACCTTCACTTTTTGATTTCTTGCACTTGTTGACTATTGGAAAACTATTTTTTTCTTAAACAAATCTATATATTCTTAAACAAATCTATATAGTTTCTATAAGCATCCTAAAAACCAATGTTTTCAGTCATTGGGAATTTATTTCTCTTAGAAATGAAAATACAAGTATACCGGTGCTTTGCTTGTTGTTTGTTCATCTAGTACTGTACAACAATCCATTCTACAGTCAAGAGAAAATGATCATCGCTAAATTTATCTTAGCAACAGTCTTTTATATTTGTGATTGATACTGTGCTCTTATTCACCGGATATATTGTTAGTATTTGTACCACCTCTCTTTCGGTTCTGATATTTAGCATCACAGAAGTTTGTGCAAGGAAATTATAGGTAATTTTTTTCAGTCTCTACCAGGTTCATATGATTGATCCTAATATTTTCTTGTTGAAGGGAATATCAAGCTAATTGAAATGTAATGAATACACACACTATGATTTAAGGAGAACTAAGCTGAAGGAGATATTTAGGTAGTTTTAGTGTAGTCTTTGTTAGATCATAACAACAAAAATATCTTCTTTGCTGATGTTGCCAGTCCTAGCACCATAATGGCAATGGTTATAATCTTGAGACTCAGCCATCTTGTAGAAAGATGTGGATTTTTAGGATCACTCCATGGCTATGAAATGTATGGAAGGAAGGAGATGGCTTCATTGTCTTATTGCTAAGATCCATTCGTGAGTAGGGAGGAAAATTAAGAATTAGCAAAGTAAAGAACAGTAAATGAGATACACAAGAGGTAATTAATAGCAAATTTCTCTCTCCTTTCTTTCTCTACTTCACCCTCATTGCTGGCAATAAATATACTGTTTCTTGCTTTTTTTATTACAGAAATTGGATTGTGGAATACACTGCCCTTACGGATGGCTAAAGACCATCCTTTGCTTGGAGGGATATATGGAGATGCTAGACAGCTATGCATTAAGTGTGATAATGGTACTCTTTAATGTTGACTTGCACTGAATAGGAAATTGGGGTTCTGCTCAGTTGGAGGAGATTTTTTTAAATTAGGGCTTACAAGGCAGCAAAATTACAGTATTTCTTTGCCTTTATTGTGTTTGCCAGTAGCCACTTGGCACTGATTTTTAAGGTGACCCAGTCATAACTGGGAGTGGGGGAGGGATTTCAGAACTTTATGTTGGCCACTGGAAGGAATGTTCTTGCTATTTGGCAGATAAAGTTGCTTTGGTCAAATCAGACCCTGACTGAACAGGTCGAGATTAGGTGCCCAAGGCACAGCCTTGTGAGGAATCTGGAGCTAGTTTGACTATGTGACTCCTGAGGGACTGTACAAGATTCTCCAGCCTGTGAATTTGGCTACCTATTTGTAAAATACAGGCCCATCCAGGATGTTATGGTTACCTGGCTGACAATCTATTGTTGGTTGTGTGTGATGTGTCTTCTGTGGGAGGGAGTAAAGAAGAAATCTGTAGTTTGTCCTCAGCTTTGAAGAAGATCCTTGTCTACCCTGTCCTCAAGAAACTGTTGTTTGACCCAACAATCCTGGTTAATTTCCATTAAGTGTTCAACCTTCACTTTCAAGAGAAGGTGGTGGAGAAGGCAGTCAAGTTTCAGATTCAGAGGACCCTGAAAGAAACAGATTTTATTTTTATTTATTTGATTTGTCAATCGCTTACAAGATAATATGTATAAGTATAAACATAGTTATGAATACATGAAATGGATACATATAAGAAAATAAACAGAAACAATAAGGAACAGGAGCGATAGGACATGGTGCCTTAATCCACTCCCCTACAGACTCTTAGGAAAAGGGGTAGAGGTGCAATAGTAGACAATCTAAGGTTATAAGTTTGTTTTGCGGTTTAGGGAACGAAACGCATAGAGTAGAGTAAAGTATTCCAGACATTGACCACTCTGTTGATGAAAGTCCGTTTTTCCTGCAGTCAAGTTTGGTTGTGATTTAACCTTAGAGTTGTGTCTATTGTGTGGCTCTTGTATTGTTACGGTTGAAGCTGAGTATTCATTGACAAGGTAGGAATTGCAATGTATGATTTTATATTACTACATTTAAAATCAGACGAAGGTGGCATAGTTTCTGGTTTTCTAGGTTTAGAATTTCGAGTCTGGTGCATGAGGTAAACATAACGAGTAGAGGAGTGGAGAACTCTTCTTTTGAAATATTATCTGGACTTTCTCAACTGTGTTAATATCACGATATTAATGTGGTTCCAAACTGTGAGCTTTTTATTCAAGTATTGGTTTAGCAGATGTTTTATAATGCCTAGGTTAAAGTGTGAATAGCAGATTCAGAAAATATAGTAAGGATTAGGCATTACATCTCAATGCCTTTTTGGCTATGTAAGTATACAGTGGGCTCTAGCACTTAGATCATTACGAAGATGAGTACCCAAGGTTCCTTGAAGTATTTGGATCATCAACAAGTCTTGACTATTCAGCTGTATTATGTTTCTGATATTTTTTTTTGGCCTTTAGGACAGAGCATTTAATCTTGCTTGAGGATTTGAAGTTTGCATTTGTTTTGACTATTCTGTTACAGATAATCGAGATTTATTTTGAAAGGGTAGCAGTATTTTCTGTGATTTTGACTAGCTTTTTACATTATATCAGCGAAGAGAATGCAGTTGACTTTAATATCACAGAGGCCTATTTTATGTAAGCAGTATGAAGAAGAGTTGTCCTAGAACACTGCCTTGAGGGACAACCACCTCTTTGACAGGTTAACAGAATTTGATGAGGAAACGTCCCTAAATTTTGACTAATTTGTTTGTCTGTTTGACAAGGGAAATGCTTCTATCCAGTTATGCAGTGTCCCAGAGATTTTTAGTTTTTAGGTAGTATGTCATGTACCATTGAATTAAAGGCTTTACAGAAGTCTGTGTAGATTGTGTCTATTTCTTTGCCCTGATCGAGTTTTGTAGTCCATATGTTTTGCAGTATAAGAGTTGCAGATTTACAGGATAGTTTTTTTCTGAAACCAAATTGTTTATTAGAGAGTAGGTTGTTTGTCACTAAGTGGAGGATAATTCTCTAAATCTGTCTCAGCCAGGTTTCAGACAGGCATGTGTGGCATAGAGGCAGCAACAGTTGTGCTTGTTGATAACTGTGATGGAGCCAGAATGGAGATGGTGTATCTATGCTGGTGCTCCTTAACAGAACAACAGAACAGAATAACAGAACAACAGTTGAAAGGGAATTGGAAACAGTTGGAGATCTTCTAGTCTAACCCTTTGCTCAAGCAGGAACCCCTATACCAGTGTTGCCAAAATGCCAAAAAATGAGTGTGTGCATGCATGGGGTGGGGGGAGTGCTGGAAACTGGAAGAAAAGACCACTTGATCTTCAGGTTTCTGGTGCACGCAGACTAGCTGGCCAGCATGCATGCGCGCACTGGAAACTGGAAGCTCAGCTTTCCGGTGCATGCATGCATACCAGGAAGCTGCTCTTCTGGTTTCCAGCACTCTCTCCCCAGCCCCTGCCCTCCACCTCTGCAAAGACCAGTTGGCCAGTGTGCAAATGCGCGCCAGAACCCGGAAGAGCAATGGGCGATGGCTGCCATGTCTGGAGAGTTAGTTCTGCATACTGCTTCTGAAACGCGTGCCATAGGTTTGCCATCATGGCCCTATACTATTTCAGGCAAATCACTGATTGCTTAGTAGCTTTCAATACTGTCAGCCAAGATTGAATTGATTTTGAAGGCTGGGAGTACAGGTACTGTTTTGGGACGAGTTTCCTTTCTCCGTTGTTGTTTTCAATTGGTGTAGATAGGGAGGGGGAAGAGAGGTGTTGTTCCTGTCCATTGGAATTTCTGCAATTTTTTAAATTTCTCCCAGGCTATGTGTTGAGATGATTTCTGAATCTCTCTGGTTTTGGGCTCAGTCATTTGTATTCTTTTTCTTTTCTTTTTAATTTTTTAATTCTAAGATATCCAGAGTTGCTATCAGGCAGAATCAGGCAGCTTGCAATTAAAATAAAATTTATTTTTGTTATTGTTTTAATAAGATATTTCCCTTGAACTCCACCAGGTATCAGGAAGGGCATCCATCCAGTAAATACTCAGGTTCCATCAAGTCGCTCTGTTCCTACCTCAAATTAAAGGATTACAAGGTCATGAAAAAGGGAGTATTGTTTCTCTTTAAGGGCAGAGTATTGTAATCTCAAAGATAGAATACTTAATTTTAAGTTTTGTCATTGTATAAGCTTTATGATTATGGATTTTCAAATTTTCATGTGAATAAGGAACTAGGAATGGGGAATAGGTAACTGACTTCAGCCTTATTCGAGGAGACAGATTTTGGCTGGTTGGATTGGCAATAGCTAATTTGAGAAAGTGGTCATTTTTTGGAAACTAAAAATTGAACTTAATAAAGTGTAAGCACCATACTCGTTCACAAGATACATATCTTTATGCATGATTTAATTCCAAAAGCTATGGCCCATTGAGAGCAGAAAAAAAAGTAAAAGATTCAGCCTTGTGCAAATTGTTAAGCTGCTTCTTTCATGAGAGTTTCCACTTTATTATTGCCACATATATCTGTCCTGAACAAATTAGTGCTTCTTGTCACCTATAACCTACGTCGGCTTTTAAAGCATTAGAATAGTGTGGCATTTAATAAACTTTATTTTTATTCCATTTCTATATTTAGTGCTCTTATCTCTCCTCCCTCTCCACATCCCAGCCTTCCTTCCTCACTGTTTACTGGTAGGAGCATTTTCTGTCTTTGCATCTTCTGTGTTGCCTGGCAACCAGGTGCACAATCAATGCTGATTGGCTCAGGCAGATTCACCAGGCTCTGGAAGCATTGCACCTCCCTTCTCCCCTCCTCATATAGGGCCCCCTTATAATCTGTATAGAAGGGGGAGCGTGGGTGGGGAGAGGGGAGCGACGGGGGGGGGGATATTGTGAAAGACACTGTAACAAAACACTCAGCTAGGAGATACCAGAGCTTCTCAAAGTCATGATTTGCTCAAGTCTGGCATATCATTGGAAGCAATCACTAGCTCTGTCAGGCAAAGTGTTTGGATCTCCCTTTGTTTCTCCGTGATTGTGTAACATCAGCCTATCTCAGAGCCTATCCCAGCCTATCTCCCCATGCAGGATAAGCATTTATATCTCAACCTTCATTCTAACCCTAACCGTCTATAACAATTGTATGTCTTTGTTGTTTGAAGACGACAAGAATAAGTTTCTTTCCATTTTAGCCCATCCTTCTCTCCATAGAACCATCAAAGCAATTATGAAATATTCTAAAACCCCTTTAAGTGACAATTCATATTATCTTACCAGATTTTGAAAACTTTATATGAAATGCGAATATCCTTCAAACATAATTCCCACCTTTAACTTATCCTTCAGAAGTTGGTTTGTCAGCCAGATAAATCGGTAGATTGATAAGCAGAAAGAGAAAGAGAGATGTTTGAACTGGGGAAGTCAAATCAAATTCCCTGTGTACAAAACTTGTGAGCTCAATCAGTATAGGCTCCAATGTGCAAGAGTCATACTAGCCTAGCAGTCCTAAAAATCTGGGTTCTAGTTTAAATGTTTAATTCACTTCAGAAGTGGTCATCCTGCTTTCACATCTAATTTTTTTTTCACCCAGCTACTCAATTGGTTATACATTTCCACCATGTGGTTTAACTATCAGCTATGGATCATGGAGAATGCAATGTTCCCATTGCAACTAAAACTGTTTGAGATAGGAACTGGACTCTGTTGTATTTGTGGTGCTTTGCTGTTAAGTAAGTGAGCTCTTGTTTAGGCCTCTAATTAAGCTTGGAATAACATAGTCATTCTCCTGAGGCTCACAGGGAGTGAGAAAGGATTTACTTACTGTGTCTGTAATGGTACTTCCTCCTGGAACTTTTACAACCCATGTCTTTTATCATGTCTACTGGGAGTATTTCCTCTCACTTTTTTTTTTTGCTTCCATCTAGTTCTACCTGTTTTTACTCCTATTGATTTATCCACAAGCAATAAAGGAAAAGTCAAGAGGTGAAGGGTTTTTTTTGTAAGCATTTCTTTCTTTACTATGGCAATTCCACCAGCCTTCCTTCCTTCCCTATTACTACAGGAGCTTTCAGAGCAGTTAACAGCAGATGATACTCAACCAGTTCCTGCTGGTAGAACTAGCCAATATCCTATTTGTCTGCCCACACAAAAAGCTAACAAAAAAAGGCCACAGCCCTAAAGAAGGCCCTAGTCAGTCTTTCCTTTCCTTTTAGATAGAGCAGAAAGGAGTGAGCCTCAGCACTCTAATGAAGAAGTTCTCTCTCATTCATTGCATGAGCCAAGCAATTAGTTTCCCTGGAGATCAGAGTGACACCGAGAATAGTCATGGAATAGTCATGGCGTATTGATATAGCAAGTCTAGAGCTCTCTCACAAAAAATGCAATCATGAAAACAAAAAAAATGGCAAGCATTACTAAAGCAATAAAGCAAATGCATAGCCAGGCTGGGGAGCAAGGTGTTCTTTTCATTTCCATTTTTTCCATCATTACTAATCTTACTTTCCAACCCCATCTACAGATTTCTTCAGGGTGATGAAAATGCTAGTTAAAATCAGAAACCCAGGAAAGGTATCTTGCAGAAATTTCTAGGTGGTATTCCTCCATCTCTGAGCTGGACTCTATGAACATGAAGGAATGTTATTGTTGGTTTTTTTTTTAAATGGACCTCTTTGAAAACATTTTTTCTCCCTTATCTATCTTCCTTTCTTCCAGTTAAAGGAAAACACCTTCCTTAGTTCCCACCCGCATGGACACATTTTTCCAGATTCTCACCTCCCCTTTATAGGGAAGGTAAAAAAAATGAAAAAGATGAAAATGTGAAAAATGTGAAAAAGATGTTTGCATGGTATCTTCAGAGGCTCACCCTTCAGAGGGTGAGATGGATTGTCTGGAGCCTTTCCACTCAGGTTTCAGGCCTGATTATGGCACAGAGACAGCATTGGTCACCCTTGTCCATGATCTCTCATGAGAGTGGAATCCTTGTTCTTCTTGATCCTTTTCATCAGCCTTCAGTACTATCGAGCATGATATTCTTTTGGTCTGGCTGAACGGTTTGAGGCTGAGCAGTGAAATTTTGTCTTGTCTTGGCTCTAAGGCTGGTCCCAATCAGTCTTGATAGGGAGTGAGAGATGCAGTCTTTCCTGGTGTACCACAGGGTTCAGTACTCTCTTTGGTGCTTTTTAATCTCTACATGAAGCCACTGAGTGAGATCATTCAACACAATGGGGTGAAGTATCATCAACTTGTATCTTCATCCCAGGTGATACAAGTGATGTTGTCACTGTGGTTGTGGTGCCTGAAGTTTGAGGGGAGATGTCTGAATGGGAAACAACAAGCTTCAGCTGACACCTGGCTATGTGTCAAGTGACTATGTTTACATGGAGCTTTGGGATTCTGGAATTCAATACAGTATTTTGAGTTCTGGAAGGGCTTGTATTATCCTAGACAGACTCTATGAATAACCTGGGGGGGGGTCTCCTACGCTCATGACTCCTGTTTGAAGAGCAAATGGCAATTGTGGCTAAAAGAGCTTTTGCAGAATTTCATGTTGTGCACCAATTGTACTTATTCCTACACCATGAGACCCTGCACTTAGTCACTTATGCCTAGTCATCTTGCATTTGTGTTCTGCATGGGGCTACCCTTGAAGAGTATTTGGAAGATACATAACATAGCAGCAGATAGTCATAGGGGCCTCTAGAGTAACTCATATAGCACCACTGCTGCATTAACTGCATTTGTTGATGGTTTGCTTCAAGGTGTTGGTTATCATCTTTAAAGCCCTTTATGGCACGGCTCCATTTTAACCTGAGGAACAGTCTCATCCCAACCACTCACTTCAGCAGAAAAGGCATGCCTGGACCCTGTTGGACGAGGAATTTCAGTTGGTGGCTTCAGAGGTAACTTTTTTTTTGCTGTGGCTCCTGCCCTATGGAATGCTATGCCTGTCAAGATGACAGGTAAGATGACTTAGCTTTCCGGCCTTTCAAAAGGCTCTGAAAACCTGGTTCCGCCAAATATCTTGGGGCCTTGATGAAAATGTCCTACATGTGAGGTGGTTAGTGGATTAGCAGGAGAACCCACTTAAAATTAATTTTCAAAAATTGGATAAAAATGGACCAATATATAAAATGGAAAATGTAAGTGGAATCTTCTAATGTTTTAATGTTTAATGATTTTAATATTTTTAATGCTCTAGTTATTTTATATTATGTTTTATGACATTGTAATCTGCCCAGAATCACTTAACACTGAAATGGGTCACATATACAAGAAAGAGAGAGAGAAGGAAAGGGGGGAGGAGGGAGTGGGGGAGAGAAAAAGAAAGAAAAGGAAAGAAAGAAGAAAAAAAAAGCTGCAGTTGACTAAAAGCAGGGCCAAATGAAATGGTTGATAGTACCTTTCTCTGAAGGATTTAAATTGCATATCATGAAGTGCTACTAAAACTAATTATACTTTTTTTTCTGGATTTTTTTGATAAGATCTGGAAAACATAATGAGCTAGTCCAACAAGACCAAACAGACATATGGGTTAATGAATAAACATCACTGTCTTTTAAGCAATGCTGTGGAACAGATCAGGTTCTCTCTGGTGAAAAGAATTGCCAAAGGGACCATTACGATGTATTCAGCAGTAATCTTTTCTGACAATGAGCACTGACCCAACAACCTCCATAACAAAAGGGCAGAGAGCATTCTGAAAGGAAAAGCAGTAGTTTTCAGCATTAACACCAAATTCCAGCATCCCTCAGATCAACTTAACTTTATTCAGAGAGCATTACAAATGCAAACCCCATCTCTGCAAAGGTAAATAACCTTTAATGAACATTATGATGATGATGATAACTATTGGTCAAATTAACTGTAACCAGACAACACACTGTTTATATAGACACTCAAACTGTTGCTCCTTCTTTATATAGTAAAAATAAAAAATATTTTTTTAAAAAATAAAAATAAATGATTGTAAGGAGGGCAGAGAACAATGAGCATTTTTTTTTTGCAACTTCCGATTGATCAGCTGGTTGAAACACTGATGAACAACGTAAGAGAAGGAAGACCCTTGCCTGCATGATTAAGCTATTGCAGAACTTTAAGCAAGGCAATACTGGTAACATGCATTCCGACCAAAGAAAAGATCAGTATGAAGAAAGCTTGTAGTCACAAACAGTTGCCCAAATTGAAAAATACTTGATATGCAAATCAGGAAAAAATATTTGGCACACACATTTGAACAAGAGAATGTATGCCTGAGGAGAGTTCTGGAATATTATCTTGAATTTTTTTCATGCAGAGTAGAAAGCAGAGAGCCATGTGCAATGCATTTTGGATATTGTAGGCCTTGTAAAAGCAGAGGAAGCAGTAGGTGTTTAAATCTTGGACTTCATGTTGCCATTTCTCAACATAATACTGGGTACAGAAGTACTGCTCTGTGAATGTCAGTGATGAATGTCTGAGCCAGCATCATTTTCTTTCCTCATTAAAACTGCATCATACTATTATTTTTACGTAGGGCATTGATGCTGCTTCCACATTACTATGTCTTTAAGTTCCCATACTAGAACTGATTGCCCCTTAGTAGGGATTCAAGCTAATTTTCTTTCAGCTAAGCCTCCCAAAACTTAACATTGCAATCCTTTTGTTATTTGCATAGTGTTATTTTGTTATTTGCATAGTGAGCTCCATGGATCTGGAAAACAGCCCATGTTCATTGTCTTGATGGTTTTTCTGCTTTCCCCTCAGTTGTAAAGCAGTGTACTATATAGCGACCTTCAAATGATATATGGCTTTTTGCCAGGCAAATTGGCTGCTTTTCTCCCTTAACTTTAAGGCAAGGACAGAAGCAGTAGATGCAGGTGTGCTGGCCAGTCACCAATTTCTACATTCTGTCATTGGTTGAGTAGAGGAAAATGCAGGTCTCTTCTCCCATTCCCTCAACAACTACTGTCAATCTTATGCTATTGCAGGAATGACTGAGGGCTTAGGGAGAACCTGGAGAGTGGGATGAAGATGGATGTGTAAAGAAACATTTTTGTCCTGAGCATATTATTCAAGGTAAGGCCATCCTGGTTTCTTCCCTCTTGCTAGGCTTACTGACCTCTTTTCCTCCTACCCAGGAAGAAACAATTATTTTGATGGTATGAATTAGCCACTGGAATGTTATTCACATATGAGTCATAGCACAACACACAGGTGGCATCAAGCAAATTATAGGGCATCCACCCAGCATTCGTCTCTTCCAAGTGCCAGAATGCACCAATATATTCACTTTCTTTAAGTACTCAGAGTACTATCTCATTTGCCCTCTTCTTGTAATTTTTGTTTGCTACTATACTAAAGAACATCCTCCACCTCACTAAGCTACTTCATTTTAGCAGGAATGAGGAAGAAGTATGCCAAGCGGGCATCACCCAAAGTGTGAAGGTCATTCCAGCTGCCTAGCTAAAACTGGAAAGCATTGGAAACAGATGATCATTTTAGTAACAACAACAAAGACTTTTGCTCCAAATCCTCATGACACGTTTTGCAGTCAAATTCAATTTGAAATAACAGAACCTGCAAGCAGTTATCACAGCAAAGGTGTATCCATGGATTGGTTGTGAAACAGATCAAAAATTGCTCATGTTCAAGTTCCAAATCTAATTAAAATAGAGGAACAAAGCTAACCGGTGTCCACAGTACAATTCTGAACATATATCCACCATTTTCAAGAAGACCAGAAATTGCTATGAAATCCTGAACCTCAATGATAGGAAAACAGAACAACTGTGGAATGAAATCAGATAAATTATTAACGATTAATCTGAAAGGAGATTGCCAATAACCCCAAAGAAAAGAAAGCAAATTGAAAGTTAATGGTGTATACTGCCAAGAGAAGCCAGCCAAGAAACACAAGATCTCAGAAAGAAACTTAATGAATTTCAGACAGCTACTACAAGAGGCAAGGGGCAGTATTACAACACTTGTAAAAGACATCGAAGATGGAAACCGACATGAATAGTTTTCCAGTCTATTAATTCAAGACAAAGTTCCAACCTCAAATTGGCATGCTAAATGATGCCAATAGACAGTATCTGTTTTTCTGATTAGAGAAAGAAGGAACATGCTGAAATTCTGTAAAGTGAAATCAACATCCAAGGTACCTTATATTTATTTAAAGGAATCTAGTACTAGAAAATAACAAGTTTGGGTGGGATTCTTGTCTCTACCAAATCAGAAGACTTTAGGAACTCACATTGCTGGAAAACTCAGAAATATGGATATGGTTATAAAACTGGAGAAAAAAACATTGATAACCTGCAATATGTTGATGACACTATTGTAGTAGCTGAAATTACAAATTTTTTGTCTGCTCTAGTAATAAAAGTCAAGGAGTACAGTGAAAAAATATAAATATAAAAAAGCCAAACTAACAATAGCAGGTACAGCGTCCAGTCTTAGAACTGAACAATAATTATAGTAAAGTAGCAGATAGCATCTGACTTTTGGGATAAATTATCAACTATAAAGGAACCCGCAGACCAAGACTTGTTAGGTTAGCAACAAAGGCCTTGGAAATGTTATTCAGATGGCTTGACATGTCTATACCTACAAAAATCAGAATTGTATAGATACAGCTCACATAATTAAAACAATCACAAAACAATAATCAGAATACTAATAAAATTAGAAAAAAATAAAGCCAAATTAAAAATCATAAAACATTATCATTGAGAAAGTACAATACATGCATCGGTTCTTACAACCATCTAGCAGACTTCACAAAACAATCAGGATCAGGGCCTGTATTGATGATGTTCTAAAAGGACGTGCTGCAGTACAAAAGCCTCTCCTGGATCCCACCAGATGACACTTCTTAATAACTGGGATCTGTAACATGTCTATAATAGAATAACAGAATTTTAAGAAATCTTAGAGATATTCTAGTCCAGTGGTGGCTAACCTTTTTGGGCTGCTGTGCCAAAAATTGTGCGCCTGCTTGCACATTCGCACTTGTGTGCCAGCACCCAGAAGGCAATGCGTGCCCCCCCAGACCCCATATGCATGCGTGCGTAATCCCCACCCACCCCCATCACCCCCTTACCTGCACTGTGCCTCACAGCTGATTTTTGGCTAGTTTGAGGCCTTTTTTTGGCCTCTCAAAGGCTTGAGGAAGGCTTCTGCAGGCTATGCAGGCCGAAAACTAGCCCCGTTTCATCACTTCTGGTATTTTCAGAAAAAGAGGAAACAACAAAACAGGGCTATTTTTTAGCCTGCAAAGCCTGCAGAAGCCTTCCTCAAGCTTTTGGGAGGCTGAAAAAGGCCTCAAACAGGCTGAAAATCAGCTGTGAGGCATGCGCATGCCCAGTGACGTAAGTTTGCCTGCAGCTCGCAGCTTGCCTGTGGCACATGTGCCATAGGTTTGCCATCACAGTTCTAGTCAAACCAAATGCCCCAGCATGGGTCGCTACACCATTCTGGACAAATGGCTGTCCAATCTCTTCTTTAAAATCTCCAATGATAGCGCACCCAAGCTTCTGAAGGCAACCTGTTCTACCAATTAATTGTTTTCACTGTCAGGAAATTTCTTCTAGATTGACATTCTCTTTGATAAGTTTCCATCCGTTACTTCTTGTCTCGCCTTTGGAGAATAGATTGTCCACCTCTTTTTGTGATAGCCCCTCAAGTATTAGAAGAGTGCTGTCATGTCATCCCTCGCCCTTCTCTTCATTAGATTAGACACATACAATTCCTGAAACTGTTCTTCATATATTTTATCCTCCAGCCCTCTAAACATCTTGTTGCTATTCTCTTCACTCCTGAGTCTAAATGTCTTTTTTATATTATGGGGACCAAAATTGATTGCAGCATTCCAAGTGTGGTCTTACTAAAGCAGTATGCGGTGGTATTAATATTTAACATGATCTGGATACTATTCTTGTGTTGATGCAATCTATAAATCTGATGAGGTAAAGCTGAAGCTCCAGGCTTGTCTTAATTGCACTGATTGGACTGTTTTTGAAGATACCTCTGCAGACCTTGATGAGCTCACAGATACTGTAACATCATATGTCAGCTTCTGTGAAGACTTATGTGTACCAACAAGGAACCTGCAAATACATAATAAAATAAACCTTGGTTCACAGCTAAACATAAGCAGCTACACTGTTCCAAAGAAGAAGCCCTACGAAAAGGTGAACAGAATGCTATACAATCAGGCCAGAAACGTATTAACAAGAGAGATCAGAGCAGCAAAAAAGAAGCTATTCTGAAAATTAGGATCAGTTCTCAACAAATGAACCAGCAAATGTTGTGGAAAACTCTTAAAACAATCACTGGCTACAAACAACCTTCTGAACACACTTTTAAGTGGATCATAAGCTTCCTACAGACAGGAAGCAGCTAGTGAGCTAGGCAGAATCACACCTGATCTGTACAATTAGCACAGGGCCCCCAAGTCTGTGCTTTCTCACTTCTCCCTATATACCAGTGACTGCATCTCAAACAATCCATCTGTTAAAATACTGAAGTTTGCTGATGACACAACAGTGATTGGTCTCATTCGAGACAACGATGAATCCGCATACAGACGGAAGATTGTACAACTTGCCTCGTGGTGTAACCAGAACAATCTGATTATACCAGAACACACTCAAAACTGTAGAAAATGGTGGTAGATTTTAGGAGAAACCTCCATACTACCACCTCTTTAAGAAACTAGGCAACAAGTATCAAACAGTAGAGACCTTCAAATTTCTAGATTCTATCATATCTCAAGACTAAAAATGGACACCTACTAAAAACATCATCAAAACAGCACAACAAAGAATGTTCTTTCCTGCGCCAACTCAGAAAGTCAAACTGCCCAAGGAGCTGCTGATACAGTTCTTCAGAGGAATTATTGAGTCTTTCATTTCCACCTCTATAACTGTCTAGTTTGGTTCTGCCAACCCAACAGGACAATGAGATTTCAGAGGATAATTAAGGACCGCAGAAAAAAACAGTTACTACCAACCTGCCTTCAATCGAGGACCTGTATACTGCAAGAGTCAAAAATAGAGGGCTGTTTAAAAAATATTTATAGACCCTTCACATCCCGGATATAAACTGTTTTCAAGTTCCTACCCTCAAAACGATGCTATAGACCTGCACACCAGTAACAACTTAGACACAGGACAATTTTTTTTCCTAACGCCATCAACTCTGCTAAACAAGTACCGAGCGTGTTCTCCAACAATACGGCCTCCACCACCAATAGGAAGGCCCAGCATGATTTCTAGGCATGAGGTAAAATTAAGCCCCGCCCCCAAAATTTAGGCCTATTTAATCCATGCGTTTCCCCGCCATTTCTCACATCGTTTGTTAGAACTACACGAGGTGAAGAGAAATGGGGGAGGGAAGGGCAGGGCAGGGGTGAGTGGGGAGAAAACTTGCCTTTAGGAGTGCCCTGCAGGTAGCCGAGGCTAGAATAAATACCCTGATCTACTACCGATAGAACTTCAGCTGCTAGAAGCTCCCCGAAGGCAGAGTCACCAACCGCTTAGATTGGCCAATAGAAGCGGCTTTGGGGTGATAATAGAAGCCCCTCGTGGCGAGGGGAGTGTGTGTGGGCACTCGCCCTGAGGCCGCTTCGACCGGCCGATCAAAGTGACTGGTGACTGCCCTTGGGGAGCTTCCATTGCCCGAAAGATACTGCCTCATGGCAAGGGGACGCGGGCAGCCATGCCTCACCCAGAAGTAGCTGGTGACTCTGCTTTTGGGGAGTTTTTGTTGGCCGATAGAAACAGCCTCGTGGAGAGGTAAATGTGCAAGGGGAGCTCTAGGTGGGGGAGGAAATTAAGTCACCCCAGAAAAGACGGCCTAGTTGTTTTTTCGGGGGTCAAAAAAAAATAAGACCCGGCCTTATTTTGTGAGAAACATGGTAATTCCCTCAACACCATCCATTATTTACAATGTCTACACTACTACTACTATTAACCTTCTCATCACTCCTTATCACCCATCCCCTCCCACTTGTGACTGTATGACTGTAACTTTGTCGCTTGTATCCTTGCGATTTATATTGACTGTTTCCTAGTATCATTTGATTGCTTATTGTANTCTTTGTGTGTCCAATCACACTTGGCCAATAAAGTATTCTATTCTATTCCATTCCATTCTATTCTATTCTATTCTATTCTATTCTAAATGCATTGGCTTTTTTTGGCAGCTGCAGCACACTGCTGACTCATACTTAAATGGTTGTCCACTAGGACCCATTGATCCTCTTACAGTTACTGTTAAGACAAGTACCAACTATTCTATACCTGTGCATTTGGTTTTTCTTGCCTAAGTGTAAAAAACTAACTTTTGTCACCACTAAATTGCATTTTGTTTGACAGGACTCAGTGTTCAAGTCTTGTGAGCCATCTGGATCTTGAGACTATCTTTAAAAATATTGGTTAGTCCTCCTAACTTGATGTCATCTGAAAATTTGATGAGTTCTCCTTTTATCTCCTCATCTAAATCCTTCATGAAGATTTTGAAGAGTACTGGGCCTAAGACAGAACCTTAGGGTACCTCTCCATATAGATATAGTTGCATTAAGGATCACACATTGAGTATGGTTTATCACTCAGTTATGAATCCATCTTTGCTTCCTTTTAGGAGATGAAGTTGTCTGCTAGATTGCTCAGAAACCAATTTGATTTCCTACTAGGTGCAGAATTTGTCTCCCAGTTGATATCAGGATAGTTAATGTCTCCCATTACTCTTGCAGGGTGCTTTCTGCACACCTTAGTTAACTAACTCAGTTATTTTTTGTATTCACCTAGTCTCTTCTGCTGGACCTGATGGGATGGGTGGATGTAACTGGGGGAAGGTGGTCCCATATGTAATCAGAACTAGTTACCTTTATTGGATAGATAAAAATATACATAGCACATCTGTCAGCCCTGAAGCCATTTTGGGCTGAAGCCATTTTGGAAACATCTTCAGGGCTGCCACAGCAAGACCGGTTGGAGCTGTGGGAACATGAGGGGAGAAATAGAGATAACCAGGGATGTATAGCCAAAACAATATTCTTTCCTATGAAAGCCAAGGATGTTCTACCAGGTGTGGGAGAGGTGTGGACCAAAGCCAGCCAGAATGGTGGTTGTGACCTGGTTGAACCATGTGACGGATGTGTGACCTGGGGAAAAGGGGTTTGATGTGGGTGGAACAAACTTTGGGTCCTTTAGAGTCGGATTTTCCCCAGATGTGCCAATATTACACGCCTAAAAAAATCTATGCTTTGAGGAATATGCCTGCCTTGGAGTTTTGATTTTGTTGGGTGTGTTTGCTGGAACCCTGACAACAACATCATTGTTGACATTGTGTTGGATCTCAATTCATTACAAGCATGGCCAGTTGCGAACATGACCCAATGCTTTCTGATTCTGTGATTTTCTCAGTAAATAGACAGTGGGGTTTCCTATAGCCAAGTTACCATACTGTTGTATAGCAATGATGGCATTGAACGCTTCCAAGAAGTATAATTAAATATGACAGCATTTTAGTGGAAGGTGTTGTAAGTTTTCTTTTACCATGGATAATGGCTTTCTTTTAGCATGGATGTCATTTTATATCAATATAATTCAGAACCTGAACATCACTACTAATTTATTTCTATAACATAATTTATTTATTTCACTAAGAGAGTCAAAGTAATGGTCTTCTATTTCAAGCACACTGCCCAAGCTAATTTCCTTTCTCTTTTTGAAGTATAATATCACCATTACCTCTCGTAACATTTTGTGATATGGTTTCTTTATATTGCAGTATCTGGTCTTGACCCATATATGGGCTCTTAATTTTAGTGTAACTCTGGCATATTAATTAGTGGAGCTATGTACAACAAAGATGATACATAATTGCCTTATTCAGTTATCTTATAATCTATTTGAATACATCTTCAAACTTTGAGAAAATAGATTTGTGATCTTGTGTGATATTTGGTACAGGAACCAAATGGCATTTTCCCTTTCTCTAAACAAAGCAAGGTATAACGCACTGGCAATTTCACTTTTGCCAGCCTCCTGAAAATAAAATAGGATTTTGAATTCTATAGTCCCAGAGCACTTCAGCTTTTTCATTTTCTATTACTTTGTTTAAGGTCCTGTCACATAGGCCAACGGATGCAAAACGTATGTAAAAAGGACACAGCGGACGAGAAAATGTTCCATCCGTTTTGTTATCCGCTCTCAAAAGTGCCCCGAATTTGACATCACGCAGAGCGGACAACAACGGAAAGGAACGGACGGGGGAGAGGATGTAGCCAGGATGTAAAGCTGGATGCTCCACGGAAGCCTAGCGGATAGAAGCGGATGGAAGCAGATGGCACAACTCCGCGGGGGCTTCCGGGGGAGCACAAGCAAAGCGGACGCACAACGGAAGGAATGGATGCAGAGCGGATGCCGAGTGGATGAAGCGAATATGCCAGAGCGGAAGCTAGAGGATCCTAGCGGATGCCTAGCAGATGCAAAAGCGTTCACTGCGCATGCGGGGAGGATGGCATTGCGTCAGCCTCGCGGATATAAAAGGATGCAGCTCGCAAAGCAGGTCACCATTCAGAGGAAAAGACCTGCTGCAGACACAGCTCCAGCAGCCACAACCATGGGGAAAAAGAGGAAGCCTGTGCCATCTGCTGCCAGCCCTGGCAAGAAGGCAGGGCAACCATCCACACCCTGGCCCTGACTCTGCTTCTGCTGGGCTTCTGCTGCTCAGGCTGACTCTTCTGGTGCTGGAGCTTCTGCTGGCACTGCTCTCTGGTGCTGGGGCTTCTGCTGGTGATAACTCTGGCTGGTGCTGCTCCTGGTGCTGGGCTTCTGCTGGTGCTTACTCTGCTGGCGCTGCTTTCTGGTGCTGAGGGCTTCTGCTTGTGCTTACTCTGCTGGCGCTATTCCTGGTGCTGGTGCTTCTGCTGGTGCTTACTCCGCGTGGCTGCTCCTGCTGCTGGTGCTTCTGCTGGTGCTATACTCTGCTGGCGCTTGCTTCCTGGTCCTACTGGTGCTTCCTGGTGCTGCTGGTGCCCCTGGTCCTGCTGGTGCTACTGGTCCTGCTGCTGCTGCTACTGTTTGTTGTTGCTGCTGCTGCTGCTGCTGGTGGTGTGGAGCAGCCCTACAAACCTTCGAAGCCCCCTCTCATGAGGGACCAAGATGGCCCTGCCAGAGGGAAGGGAAGAGGCATACGCGTGAACGGGAGAGGAGGCAATACTCCATCGAAAAGGAACATGAGGAATGAGGTGCTTGGAAATGGCTGAGGGAGAACGAGTATCTATGGCGGAAGGGACACAGGCTCTATCGAGACATCAAAAGGAAGCTTGGAGAGAGAAGGCGAAAGCCTGGGCTACACTTCGGAGGTCCTCCTGCGGCTGGTGGAAGCCACATGCACACTGGTATGGGAAGCTGCACCTCAAGAAATCTGGCCAGGCCACGGTCAAGCTGACGGAGCGGGAGACCTTACTGGATGGCCAAGTGCAGGCTTCTTGGAGGGTGAGTATCCCGCGCACCGAGGAGCAGCCCCTTTTCACAACCCTCTCTCTCAGGCAGCCCACAGAGAGCCAGTCCTCTCTGGCCAAGAGTCAGCTCCTGTGTCCAGGCAGGTTATCTGTGGAGCATCCCACGATGGAGACCCCCCCCGACAGCTTGGGCACTCCCCGTGGCGGAGCGCGTGGAGGGACCCCCTGATGCAGTGGGAGCAAGGTGAGGGCACTTCCCACCAAAGACCAACCCACATCACCCCCAGCTCCACCTCCACAGAAAGCAGGCAGAGAGCCAGACCGGGGGGGCAGAGCCACACTGTCCTGCTGGCGATCAGGGACACCATCAAAAGGCAGGCGTAGATCTCCTTCTCAAGCTGGTACACACGCCGACATACCATCTCCAACACAAGCCCTTCCTCAACCTACGTCAACCAGACCCTCATGAACATGTCCGGAATCACAGTACCAGGTGATAAAGGAGAGGATCACAGTCTTCTTCACAACCCTCCAGACCCAGCTGAACCTGCTCCCACCCAGTCCAGGTACGCCCTGCTCCTTCGCACCCCAGGTGAATGCCACTGCCTTCCAAGGCCTTTCCACAGGCCCTCACCTACCAAGGCTACGGCTTACCAAGGAGCTCCAGCAGCACAGGCAGCCCTTCCCAGTCCAGGCACAGGTACATCGTACGCGCACAATGTCACAGGTGCCACTGATGCCACCGATGCACCCATGCCACAGATGCCACCCACGCCACAGATGCCACCCACGCACAGATGCCACCTACGCCTCAACCTCGCTCACCTGCAGACCAGACATCCCCACTACACTCCTCCTTCCTCCACCCCACAGCCAAGCCCAGCCTCAGAACATCTGTCATCGGTCTTGGGACTGAACACCCCATGTCCTGGAGGAAGGGGCTCTCAAGATCACAGGACTGAGGCCAGGTCTCTGAGAGCTTTCCTCACACACCCATCCCCTGTTTTGTCCTCTTTGGCCAGGCACCCCAAATGGCGCCTCAGACCCAGCACTCCAGCAAGCAGCCACCTCCACAGCACCTGGGCCTTACCCCTGAGACTATGGGCACGCCTCAGAGTGACTGAGAAGAATGCAGAGACTGGGTTGCTACCTGATGACTTTATCTTTGCTTGGACACTTGGGTCATTTTCTTTTACAGTTTGTTATTAATAAAGATTATCTTTGCTTCACAACACTTGCTTCAGTTCTTTTAGTCAATAAAGTCTTGGTGGAAACTTTTAGAAATGGTTTAAAGCCTTTTGCATGCTTTGTGGGATGGGTTAAAGATAGCAGTGGGGTGGGCAGGGATACCTTTGGGATGGGTAATAGGTAGGGTGGCAGGGAATACCTTTGGGATGGGTAAATAGCTGTGGGATGGGTAAGGATAGCAGTGGGATAGATAAACCTCCATGGCAAGCATAGTGGGACTGTATGGCCCACCCTCCCAGGTGCCACACCTTTGGCCCTTTATTATCAATAACAATTTACTCATTTGATCCACACATTTCAACATAAACACAACTCTTTATTAAATGCCCTGTTCATTGTTGGGCCACTCAACATACCTGGCACAATCTCATCCATGTGATGAGACAGGCTGAAGGAAGGATCCATTAAGCATCTATCATCCTGTCTTGCTACTTCCACTGCTCCAGCTGGGGAGTTGCACCAGTGTTTCAGGAGGTTGCGCTGCTTCTTCCTTTCACGTGAAGCTCTGTTTGGGGCCTTTGCACAATCACAGTGTCTATCAGGTTTCGCCCTTGCCTCCATTCACCAGGCTCCATGTCCCTTGCCTTGTTGGAGGTCAACGAGGCTGTTCTGCAACACTGGGTAGCGGGGTGCGCATGAGATTGTGCAAGGATGCAGCAAGCTTCCACGATCCTCCTCATGGTCTCTGGGCGATGCTGCATGGTGGGTGGTGAGAAGTACCTGGAACGTCTTGGCCAGGGATGCCAAAAGGCGTTCTCCACCCACCCGCCTTGCCCTGGACAGCCTTTAGTTGAAGAATCCTCTCTTCACAGGTGAGATATCTGGAAGTGTAGGGCTTCATGAGGTTAGGTTCTGAGGGAGAAGGCATCATCCCCCACGATGAAGTAGGGCACATCTTGCGTGTCGTTGGGCAGGGGGTCTGGATCTGGGAAGCCCATGATGAGGTTGCGTTCCCAGCCCCTTCTTGAGGTGACTGGCGTTGTATACCTGGGCATCGTGAAGCTGACCCGTTGCCGTGAAGCATCAAATTGTACATGAACTTGTAGTCAGCATCGACCATGGTTGAAGAGGATGATGCTGAAGAAGCCCTTGTAGTTTGTGATATAAGTGGATGACCTGATTGGCTGGAGCTTTGCAGGCCACGTGCTTCCGCATACTATGGCTCCAAACGTGTGGGGGAAGTTCCACCTCTGATACCACTGCTCTGCAACTTTCTTCCAGCCTTTCTTCAGTGGAGGGGCACTGGAGGAGCTCCTCCAGGTATTCTTTGATGATGGCTGCACCACTTCTCTGACCACAATGCTTGATGGGTGTTGTGTGGCACCCTCCAGCTGTACTGCATGCTCCTTGTACGTGGTCCCTGAGGCTAGGTGGCGCAGAGTCAGTGCCACCTTGAGCCCAGGTTCCAGGCTGAGCCGGAAGTTGGTGCTCTGGCTTGGTCAACCTGGGTCTCAGCCCGCTCCAAACACTTTGTCAAACATGGCTGGCGGCATCTCATGAAGTTCTGGAATGCAATGAGGGTCTTCGTTCCTCAGCTCCAACCATCAGCTTGTTATACAGTCCGTACTCTCTGCTCTTTCTCGCGATCCATCTTCGGACCCAGACACTTCTTGGACGCCTCCTTTTCTTCGGTATAGAACAGGTGAAAGAGCCTGTAGAGGGCTTTGCACTGTTGCAGAACGATGGTGGCTACCAAAAGGATGTGGTGATGATCCATGGTGGAGATGAACTGGATGCTGTGGAAGAGCAAGAGCCAGATGAAGGGCTGAAGAAGTCTGCACAGCTAGGGCTGCTGGACTGAAAGTGAGATCCAGGTGAGTTCTTCCCCCCTTTTTATAGGCAATATAGGTTTTCCACTAGGTGTCCTTTTGCATCCTCTAGACATCCTGCAGACATCCTAAATATGCGAGATACGTCCCCTATGCGAACGTTTTTGCCATTTTAATGCTTTGTATGCGAGCTGCATCCGCTTTCATCCTTTCTCCGTCCATGCTACTAATGCTGCGTGTCCGTTCCGCGTCCGTTTAGTTCCTCCCTGTGTCCGTTTTCCGCTGGAGTGAATGCGAGTTGTGTCAGATGCGCAGCGGATGCCTTACGGAATAGCGGATGCGTAACGGATGACAGACATCTAACGGATGTTCCCCATATGCGTAGCAGATGTATAACGGACACGTTGGATACATTTTCCGCTCAAAAAGTTTTGTGCAGCTCAAAACTTTTTGAGCGGATGAAATGTCAGTAGATGGATGCTGGACGGAATTAGAGAGGATGAAAAACGGACGCCAGTGAGTACAGAACGGAAGCATCGCGTTAACCAACGGATGGCAAGTGTTTCTCTCCGTTTTACATCCTGTTGCATTCCGTTTGGTTGTGACAGGGGCTTTAGTTTGTGATCCTACCAGTATTTGCTTGCAGGCAAGCGGTATTTCTTGCAGATACTCCAGTGCACCATTGTTGCTACTTTGTAATACAATTGTTTCAGGTCAATCTGTTGTGATCTTCTGCAGAAACTAACTGGATGGAAACTAGCTGCTTCTTCAGCTTCTTTGTAGAAGCGCCATTAGCTTTCTGACTTTGTATGCATTTATTCTTAAGGCTTGGTTTTATGCAGCCAGAATTAGTTTCTCTGTCTCTTTTTTTCAATTTTCCTCCTCTTAGCCCTTGCCAGGTCTTAACTGTTACCCGCTTCGCCTGGTATTTTGTTTAATGTACTGCCCATGTAATACTTTGCATTGCCGTGCCTCCATTCTGTTCTTCATTTGGTCTTTCTTGTAGGACAGTTTGGTCTCTCCAATTCTCAGTAAGCCTTCTTGGTACGCTAGCTTCAGGCATCTTCTTCACTGTCTTTCAGATAATCTTCAAATCCTCTTTTCCTTCTTCACTTGTCTGGTGTACTTGCGATATTCCACACCCACATATTTCCTTGGGTAAGTAGTCTGCTCAACATTGTTGCTTGGATGAAAGGTATGATTCATTGTCATTATTTTTCTTCTCCCTATCCAGGACTTCTAGTTCTGTTTGAATCAAGTCCTCTATTCCAGCAGTGTATCGAATAACTAGAATTGCCTGGGTGTTAAATGCCTGGATGACATTTCCTCCACTGAGTTTAGACTTCAAGATCTTATGATGTATTCACTGCTAACTTTCTTCTTGACTTCATTGTGCTTGGTGTTGTCAGTTTGAAGGATTGCCCAGATGTTTGTAGTAATAGTCTTCCAGACTCTTGGTCCTTTTTTTCCTAGGGCATCTTGATTCCTTTATTTTTCACAGTTTGATGGCAAGTCTATCATATTTATTCAATCCAAACTCCTTTGCAATACCTTGGTTGAAGATATGGGCAAAGTTGAGAAGTGATTTTATTGCAGATGGTGTTTTTCCTGAGAAATGTGGAATAACACACAGAATACATAATTATTTTAAATATTAATGAAAAGGTGATTGGTGTTGGAAGAAATATCTGTCTGGTTCAGTTCCAAGCTGGGAGAAAGGCACTGGAGACAAAATGGTGGCTGGAGGCTGATTGGAAAGAGTGTCCATTTATTGATGAACAGAACCTCATGTTTGTAGTTCTGATGCAGCTGACCACAAGGAGCGGAGAGTGGGGGTATTTATACCTTCTCTTGGACTTTGCACTTGAACTTCCTGTTCCTGTTCCAGAACATGTATTCTCTTGGCTGTTGTCAGACTCCCAGGGAGTCATGTACAAATCCTAGGAGTTTGTCTGAGCCAAGTTGGTTGACGTTTGGGCTGATGCAATGAGGGGGCTTGTTGGGCAATTCCTATTGTGCCTGAGGGCTAACCCTACCTCTGTTCAGACCTTACTGCAGGGAGTAATGGGTTACCAAGTCTGCATTTCTAAAAGCTGGTGTCAGCTTAGTATCTGCTTGTGATCAGGGAGCTAAGGTTCTGAGTTTCTGTCTCCCTTAATATTTTTATTTCTCTTTTAGCAGAAATATTTTATTCTGCCTTTTTAAATATTTCTCAAAATATTTCATTCTTCTAGGAGAGAGGTGGGTGCTAACTTTCTACACTGGTTAAAAGTAGAAAAGTGATTCAACCATGAAACTTTGCAGTTAACCTCTATCGTCAGAGGCCAAAGTGGATAGACAGAATCCTGGGAGTTATAGTCCCACATCCCACATCCTAAGAAGCAGGCTATTCTAAGTGAATCATTCTTTGTCCCATTCTTAGATTACTTTATATTTGTTTGTTTATTTATATATTGTATTTTATAGGCCATCTGACTTCCAGTGACATTCAAATTTAAAGTTAAAGAAACTATACACATACATACACACACACACACACATAATAAATATAAACATCCCCCAAAACTATATATAATTTTTTAAAAAGCCAGATCATGGAATTATTCCTAATTCCAAAGTAATAAGTGTAAGCCTATTATCCCCAAAGGGCAGTTTTTGCTGGAAACTGCCAAAAATCCCAGTGGTGGGATTCAGCCAGTTTTCACCAGTTCAGGAGAAATGGTTGTTAACTTTCTGAGCAATTTGGTGAACTGGTTGTTGGAACAAATCATTAGGGTAGAGAACTGGTTGTTAAATTATTTGAATCTCACCACTGAAAAATCCTCCAGAAACTAGTAAAAAAATTGCAAATCACTATCATGCGATTGCAGGGAGGGGGGAGCTCAACAAGATTAACACATATCACCACCACAACTGCACAATTAACACCAACTGAAACTGGCTTCAAAGAAAGCAGGAGAAATGAATCCTTTCTCCAAAAGTACAACTAAGAGGTAAAAAGAAAGTTACTTTGCTGCAATGGTCTGTGACTACAAGTAAGCATCTGTTTATATTTCACAGTTCAATGAGCTTGTTGAAATGTGTTGAAGTTTTACTTGTCTGGTTTCTATTGCATCTTCTCTCACACTTTAATTTCAGCACAATATCACATTTGAAGTATATGTTAAGGGAAGCCTCAAATATAAGCTAATTAAATTGAGGGATGGTGGACCTTTTAATAGGACAACAGTTTATATCTGACAATAATAATTACTGACTAAAGATCAAACTCATGTTTGGCCTTTTAGCAGCTATTCCCAAACAATAAGAAATAACAATTTGCTCTGATCTTGAATCTATTATCTTGTCTTAAAGCCAAAGTAACTCTTCAGAAATGCAGGCAAGAACAGTGTTGACTTGCTACATACAGCCTGTTGAGCTAAAGCAGAGAGTCTGAAGAATGACGGACCGGGTGCTGCAGACATGTTAAGTAGTTGCTTTATCACTGTGACTTTATAGATGCTGCTAGATGATGCCTGAGCTAGGAAGCCGAGGGGGAGTCCATGGGGGAGGGCTTTCCTTTCTGGTGCACTCGGCTACCATTAAAATGAATCCTGCATGTTCTTCTCCTCATTGACAGATCTTCTAGAAGAGGCTCCTTTTTGTTTCGCAGAAAAAGGGTCATGAAAGAAATGGGAGGTGTACACGTACAGAACGAAACACAATAGCTGCTGCTACATCTGCCTTCTCTCCTTTCAAAGAACCCAGTCTCTCTCTCTTTCTCTCTATCTTTATGGCTACAGAACATGTTGGTTCTCTAATGGAATTGGCAGAGTGGGTGGCATCAATTGTAGATTCAGAGCGTGGGTGGATTTGCACTTTGTGGATTTTATTTTTCCAAGATAATATTACTAATCTAAGCAGGGCAGAGGATGGCAACTACTAACGAATATTGGGAGGAGAAATTGAAGGAGGAAAATCATGAAGGATCACTATTCAAAGTGCAGAATGTGTGGCTTATCCCAGTGTTGCTACTGAACTGTGGTTCTTGGCTTTTCATTGGAATTTTTTCCTACTGGGAAAAAATGGACTGTGAAGGCAGAAGTATATGTAGTCTAAAAATCAGTCTTATTGATGTTATAAAAACAAACACTTGTTTAATTTCCATGGCCCAACATATCTTTCCTGAAGAGTGTAATAGAGGCAAAGTTCTTAAATCTGGATAAAAAAAAAATCATCTTCAGGAAGATATTTCAAAAATATAAATGCTTTATACAGACCAAGATGGTCCTTCAGATAATCTGGCTGCTAAACATGTATGTGGAGTTTTAAAGGTCAAAATCAGAATTTTGAATTAGTCCTAAATCAGCTGGTAATGAGTGCAATAGGCAGAGCTTGTATTCTATATTCTGATGACTTGGCAGCAAAGGAGATTCTGCACATCTGATTTTTAAACATTTTTCAATAGCAATGCATTACATTTATCTATTTCAATTTTAATTAGTGCACATATCAAGAATAGATTTACTGTTTTTTTTAATGTATCCACAACTCCCTGAGAAATTGGTATAAAGAAAACTTGGTTTGTGCCTCCTTTTATGTTTCCGAATTACTGAATATTTTTGCCACTGAAAGTTATAAGAGAAGCAGCTGGTTCAAGGAAATTGGGAAATGGGGGTGGGAGATGGGGAGAGTGTATTTCTGAGGCATTTCTCTGTTATCAAGTTGGCCCTCTAGAAGGTCTCCCAGAAGAAATATATTTAGTCCTAACTCAGGTCACTTTTCCGGAGTTTCCAAAATTGAAGCTTTTCTGGAGGACATTTGGAGGCTGATATCAAATGCATGTAGAACATAACCCGATGGGACAGCCCTTCATGGAAGACCAGATAAGGACACCAACGCCATGTAAGTTGGTATTATTTTTATTGTGAAGCTACATTAACACGGTATAATCTTGCAAGTCTGTGTCCAGGTAAACCAGACAGGAGAAAATGACCAGTTGAGCTAATTCGACTTTATTGTGAAGCTATATTGATAGAATCTTGCAAGTTTGAAAGTAGGTATCTCCCACCAAGACTTTTAATAGCCAGATCAATTAGGACAGGCCCTTCCTAAGTTTCTTACTCTGTCCATTAAGCATCTGCAGATTCATCCTTCTCATCTGGTATCACATAAACAGCATCTCTTCCCAGCATCCTTGAAGGTCATTCCCACATAGAATTACAGCCTGAGAGTGTGTTCCCTTCCTTTATCTTCACATGAACTAGGGAGGGCCTATTTGAGACTGTTACATTCTTGGCCTGGGCTCAGGTCTCCTTTACCTGATTGTTGCCTTTGGAATACTTCCTCCTGTCTTTCAAGGCCATTCTCTCAGCATTCTCCAGTTTTGTTATGCATTTTTAACTGTGCAATAGGTTTTTATATTTTTCACATCTATTACTATTTGTTTTTTACTGGAGCTGCAAAGAGTTTTTGAATGACTGCAACAGGATATAATTTTAATTTATATTATAAAGTTTATTTTATTTATAAATGATATTCTTATAAATTATTATAAAGATTATTTATATTAATAAATAAAAGTTTCATTTGGGTCTGATTGATTTATAAATGAAACCTGAATGAACAAATACACCAGTTTTTGATGCTTGTTTATTTCATAAGCAAAAATAATCCAATATGTAAAATGCTGGTGGTAAGAGTAATCATTCATCCTTAGTTTCAGTAATCAATTTTGGCTGTTGATGATACTCCTCCATAGCAAACAGCTTCAACTCAATATCATCTGAGGATTTTCTAGCATAAGTATTCATACAAATGTAGGTTGAGCTGATTTAGCTGTTCAAAAACACTTAATTCATCCATTCTGTTGTCGAATAAGCATCCTATACCTTCAACCTTTTGGGCCCCAGGGACCAGTCCCGTAGAGAAAGCTTTTTCTACGGACCAGAAGGGGCATTCTCAAGCTGCCTACATCCCACAGATGGGGCTTCTTTTGTTTGCCCGGCCCAGTTTCTGGCATGTCGTGGACCGGTGCTGATCCATGGACTGAAGGTTGGGGACCCCAGCTGGTTATCTGGATAGAAACCAATGCCGCTGGCTGTGGAATAACAGAGTCTCAGAGTTTTAGAAAGAAAGAAAAAACATAATTTTGTTTTTCCTTGGAAACCCCTTCTGAACTTTGTGCTTGAGGTGGGGAAAACATGAAACTTTGACTTTGGGTTTCACTGATTAGATAGTTTTTTTGTTCTAGAAATGGTTAGTTTATACTATTACGCAAAAGTGAAAAGTTGAGGTTTGATGTTATCTTATTCTACTACACCAAAGGGAGTTGGAAGTCAATGTCTTTTCTTTCTTTTTCTCTTCTTTCTACAGTTTTCCCTTTTCCCTACCTGATTTTTCCTATTATTTTTTTTGGTATTTCATATTATAGACGAATAAAAAGGACAACTCTAAAAAATAGCAATAGTTTTCTAGACTCACAACTATCAATTGGTTTTTTTAAAAGGCATGAGAAATTTATTTTGAGTGGGGAATGATCCATCTCTAGAATCTGACTGGTAAGAATTTCACTGTAATTAGTAAGGAATGGCTAAGAGGACTGTTCCAAATGAACAAGTTATCTTCAAATGTTATTCAGTGTAAAAAAAAACCTGGTGTACAGTGCAGTACACAAAAAGGTGGATGGTTGGATGTCTATAGAGACAGAGGCATCACCCCTGTTTGTCATTTTCTAAAAGATATATGTTGTAGATGACTCCTGTTTTTTCTTCTGGGGTTGTTGAGTCTTGGTCTCCTTAGGATGCTTTGAAGAGCTTTAGTTGGCTTATGTGGTTCTAGTAGTCTGTTGGTTTCTGGATTATACTGTATGGCAGTATAATTCTTTTTGGGTTTGTGTTGGTTGTGCTATATTGGGTTGAGTGGTCAGGGTATCTATTTGCATGGATATCTATTTTGTTGGAATATGTAGTGTAGATGCTGTTTCCTTTTTTTGCTGTTCTGAGTTGCTGTACTAGGTTTGGGCTCAGCTAAATAAAGTCCTTACGCAGCTTCTCCTGTGAGAGGTTGGTCTGTTGCTTTGACAGAGGAGCACCTGGTTAGTATGGGTGGTTTTTCTGTAGACCTGCATTTCTAGTTTGCCATTGTGGTCTCAGCTAAACAGGATGTCCAGGAAGAGTAGTTGTTTTCTTCTTCTCTATATTTTCAAAATGTCATCGTCAATCATTTTTATTTTGTCTTCCACAAAAACTAATCGCGTTCACCGAATTCCATTTTATAAAAAAAATGCGGAAGAGAAAAAAGAAAAACCCCTCAATTATACTGGAGCCACAAAACACTTTTTAAGTTTTTCAGTAAAATTCTAAGCCCTTCTTTCCCCCAAACAAGCTGTTCAGCCTTTGGGTCCAGCTGAGATTCCTGCTTTCTCAGAGTCCATGGTGACTGCTCTTGCAGTCTCTCGCAGCCTGCATCCCTTCCAAACTGTCTTTGCTCTTCTGCTCCTTTCGGGTTTCATCTGGGGCTCTGCTTCCAAAGCAGGAACCGCTTCGGAGGGAAGACTCAACATTTAAAAAAACAAAAAAAAGAAAGAAAGAAAGGCTGGTGCATTTTATTTTGTCACCAAAGACTGAGTTGCCTTCCGATGACGAGGAGATCTCCCCTTCTTCCATCTGAAAACCCGCGTTTTTTCCCTCAGAGACCCAGGGGGGAAAAGGAGGGGGAGAAGGGGAATCCATTTTTTCAGGCCTAATGGCATTCACAGCTTAAGTAGAGAGAGGCTCCGTTGCCTCAGCCTCCTCGCCAGGCTCCTGAGGATCTGCGGAAGGAGCCGGGCTCTCCTCCTGCTCCTCCTCAGGCGGGAGTCACGCATATCTCCATGTTCAAGCGCCTGAGCTGTCTCTCTCCCTCCCTCCCTCCCCCCCGTCAGAAACCAAATGCCTGGCTCTTCCACGCATGCTCCCCAGCCTCACACTCTCGTCGCCAGCAGCGCCTGGAAAGGGAGTTGCGGGGCAAGAAGAGGCATCCTGCCGCACCTGGGTCAGCTCGACGTTCCGGCCAGTTAAACAAAAAACAACAGCAGAAGACCCCACCTCCCTCGGACGCCACGCCCGACTGACCCCCGGGAGAGGAAGAAGCTCACCTCCGGCTCGCAGGCAGGTGCGCGATGGACTTGGAAGCGCCTCGCGCGCTCTGCCCGTTGGAGAGGTTGGGGAGGGGGGTGGGGAAGAGAGAGGCGGCGGTCGCGGGAGGAACACACGTGCGGTTTGCAGCTGGGCTGGCTTTGTTCGGAGACCGGTCCTGCCCCCCCCCCCCCCCGGGGACAGGGAGGAGGTGGAAACGCGGGTCCTTTTGCTTCTCATTCCTACAGGTTATCTGGAGAAGAAGATGGCGTGGGCATCAGTCGGGCTGATCAGGGGACGGGTGGATTCTCTCCGCTGCTGCGGGTTCGAAGCTCCGGGCGTGCGGCTGACAGGAGCGTCATCGGGTTGGTTGAAGCCCCACGCCGCCCTCGCCTCCCGTTAAAATAGTTGGATACGCGCGGCAGCCTGGTCTTGATGACTTACGGTCACGCGTGTATGGAAGAGAGGAGGGTGGAGGGGGGCTGGGGAGTGGGATTTGCCTTGGTTCCGTTGCCCATGGGACGCGCTTAAGGACGCGTGTTGGAATCGCGAGTTACCTTGAGGTCGGTAGGCGTAGACGCGCATTTCGGCTTTGTTGCGTTTCATGCGCGGCGTGTGCTGTTTTTTGTTTTGTTTTTTGTTTTGCCCGCGCCCGACCCGCGGGTAAAATAATTCGCGTGGGCTGGATACATGACGTTAGGTTTTCTTCCCCCTCGGGGTGCGCGGCTGCCCTCGTTGGGTGTCTGTGCACACATCGGTCGTTGGAGGAGACAGGTGCTTCGACTCGACGGGTGTATTTTCGGTCGCTGTATTTTTGGGTGGTGCGGGCTCCATTCCTCGATCCCCCTCCGGGTCGCCCGTGGGGTTCTCCGAGGCGACCGATACCCCGCCGGTCCTTCCCTCACCGCCGCGCCGGGCTCTTCGCCCTCTTTCCCCTGCCCAGCGAAGCCTGTTTGCCTTCCGACCGCGCCAAAGCCGTCGCGAAAAGCTCCTTTTGTCGAGNCCCTCTTTCCCCTGCCCAGCGAAGCCTGTTTGCCTCCCGACCGCGCCAAAGCCGTCGCGAAAAGCTCCTTTTGTCGAGCGAGCGGCGGCAGCTTTGTTCCGAAGCCCCGCTTGCCTTCCCAGGTCCGCACACGGCGCGGAAGCGATTGGCCCGTCTGGCTTCTTCGCTCTCGGCAGGGATTTGACTTGACTGTTCGCTTCCCTTGGATTCCTTGGGCCAGCCAGGTTTTGCTTTCCTGACTGTTTGTTTGGGGCTTTGGGGATCCTTTGGTTTGCGTGCGTGGGCATGTAAACGAGGCACACGAAAGAAGAGAGGATGTGAAAATGTGGATCCGAATCCAAATCTGATTGCAAATCCTACAGGTTTGAAATCATAAAGGCGACAGTTATTTCAGCATGCCATAGTGGGTGCTATCACTTCCGAAAGAGGGTAAAATAATATTTTATTTGTGGGTTTTTATCTTAGAATTTCTTAGAAAAACATGATTAGCTTATTATGATTATTACCATGGATCAAAGAGAAAAGAATAATACTGAATTGCCTGATAGCGTGGCCAGTGGTAGTCAGGTAGTATGATGCTGGAAATCGTTCAGTAAAATCTTCACAAACGCTCTGTTGTAAGATGGAGAATTGAAGCTAGGGTAGCTAAAAGAAAAAGCTTATCTTTTGCCTGCAAAGAAATATCAGGTTCAGTCCCCAGAACCTCAAGATAAAGAAAATTGCTCTTTGGGGTTCTGAAAAGTTGCTGCCACTTAGATCAGGGGTCGCCAACCTTTTTGACCTCAGGAACCAACCAAACTCATTTTAAATCCCACAAATATGAATTTTTACTGACGGAGGCTTGCTGATGTTGGTGGGAAAGTCGGTCCCATATTCCAGAGTTGCAGTAGTCACAGGACTAGCCCTTTGGTCATCCCGGAGCAGCTGCTCCTCCACCCGGGTGCACCGGATTGCCATGGACTGGAGGAGCTGCTCTGGGATGACCAAAGGGCCAGTCCTGTGACTACTTCAGCTGTGGAATATGGGACCGACTTTCCCACCAATATCAGCAAGCCACCCCAGGGTGGATTTCCCTCCCCTGCCATTGGTCTTACCTACCAGTTCCAGCTCGCTTGGCTCCACTCAAGGTAAGGTTTATGCTCGGCCGAAGGGTGGGGGCAGCGGGTAGGTGGGCCATGTGGGCAGCGCAGCCTTGTGTTCCCATGCAGCCTGGATTGCTTTGGGGGGGACATTTCTCTGTGGACCACCAAAATTCTCTCAAGGACCACCAGTGGTCCCCGGCCCACCAGTTGGGGACCACTGACTTAGATCATCCCACCTTAACAGGATGCCCTGCATATGTGCTGGGAACATATGTTGTTGTGAACTGCCCAGAGTCACTTCGGTTTAATGGGCAGTGTAAAAATGTGATAAATAAGTTTAAGAATTCCAAGCCAGCTTGGTCCACTCAATACAATATGGCATTAAACCATTGCCATACCTTCCTTTGGGGTGAAGTAACCTCATATAAACCTTCATCTACTCTCTTGAGGATTTCATGCAGCAAGTAAAATTTGAAATTAAATTTGTGCAGTAAGTGCTTTTGCTTTCAGTCAATGTCCTCCTGTGAAATGGTTATAGCTAAATAACAAGGCATATTTTAATTGCTGCAGATGTGCCGTTAAGCAAAGCAGCTTTACTGGGGCTGGATAAGAATTGAAAAGAGACTGTGGGTTAATGGTAGCAAATGAATTTTTTGTGGTCTGTGCAGCTGACTTGTGAAGGGAACCCTCCCATCTGGCATCCTTTCAGAAGGAAACACATGCACAACATTGCTTGGGTGAAGTTCCTTGAAGTCAGACTTTAATATCAGATGTGCGACTGGGACTGTTTCTTAAGGAAATGTGCAAACTTTGTGGAGAAACTTTGTTCTTGATGTGATGAGAGGTTGAACACTCCAAAAAAAATAATGAGTGGGATATGACCCTACCAGTGTGACTGATCTACAACTCTCAACAGCCTTCGCCAGCATGGCCAATGGTAAGGGATATAGAAAGTTGTTGAGCAACAACTCAAGACCACAGAGGTGAGAGCTGGAATTTTCCAGGGCAGGAATTCTGAGAACCTTCCATTGACCATACAAAGAATAAAGGAGGGCTTCTATTAAGCAGTGGAAAGGGTGGGAAGAAAAGACACCAGGTTTAAACTCTGGAGGGTAGAAAATGTACCAGCAGCTTTAATGTCAGAACGCAGTCTAAACAGCTAATTGGCTTCAATCCTAATAAAGGACCAAAATTTGAGCTATGTAACAATTCAGAAGAAAAAAAATGTAATTCAAAACACATGGGGTACTCAAGTCATACTTTCCAGCAATTACTTGTTTTAAAAAAAGTTTTTCATGGACATGTGTGATTGTTCCTATGCAAGTCCAAGAAAAGGCACATTTCATTTATGAAGGTGCCAACAGATGAGGCATCCATATGCTCCAGATAATCTTTTTCCCCTTGGTCCTGATCATGGCATAGCCCCTAATAAAGGTTTTGTTATTGTGGTGTCAAATAGAGTGGCTGACAACAAATAATAATGCATAATTTATTTAGACTCCTTGAATGATATTTCCTTTTATATCCTAATTTAAGGCTAGGCAACTTAGTACTTTCTAGAGGTTGTGAACAACCTCAAGGATTTCCAATCCGTGGCTGAGATGACTACATCATCAAGAGGTTCCAAATTGCAATCTGGATTGTTCCAGATTGCCTCTGGCCTGATTCTAGATACACTGTGGCTTTTGCCTTGGAGTTGATTCGCAGAGAGTCATAGTTCGTTTTTTCTACTGAAGCCAACTGCTAATGGCTGGTGTTGATGTAGCTTTAGTGTCAGCTCAACCATTTGCTATTCATAGAAGCTGCAGCTTGCTGTTCTCTGTCCTTCAACAGATACTTGAAAGGATAAACATGCAGTGATAAATGAAAGCTTCTGGGCAGATTACCTAGATGGTAGCTTCTGGTCATGAAGACAGCAACCTGTTTGCTATAAGCATTGAATCATTGTTCATAGTTCTCTGTGTGTGAGCAGCTGAGCATTGAAAGCATACACTGGTGACTGCCCAAAGAATTGTAGATAAATATAAGTAATGAGAAAGGAATTTCATTCTGAGCCATGGATGTGCCACAGGGAGCAGCAGTTGATTTGCATCTGTTCTCAGCTTGGCACTGAGATATATTTCTGCATACATACACACACACACACACACTTCCCTTAGTTGTCTTCATTTTTGTTGTTGCTGTTCTAGAGAAATCTGTCTCTTTATATTTATATCTGTTTGGAAAACTGGTAAATTATTTAAATCTTACTACAAATACCTTTTAGCTAGAGATAAAATCATTCACGAAGAAACACTTTAATCTGATTGACCTGGTTTCATCTACTACTCTCAAGGGATAGACCAGGGGTGATTTAACAGCCAGATCTACTGCCGTCCTCTTTAAAATAATAGCTGGAAAAGAAGACACTGGGCGCCCTAAAGGTTTTATTTCATGGATAAAGGGAATCAGTTGTCCGTTTAACTAATTCATAGTTTGCTAGCAGGCACAGTGCTTTCCTTCTGACTGCTGCTGGCAGACCTCAGTTACAACCGTGGCCTGGTCAGAAAAAAGATGTGTGTGCATTCCTTATCGACCATATTCCCTTAGACAATTAAATTGGTCACTTTATAAAAGAAGAGATCAGATTGATTTGACACAACTTAGTTTTGATCAAGTCATGCTATTCCTGTTAAGCAATGCATTTCTTTTTAAAATACTCATAGATCATATACTTAATAGTCTAGTAGAGAATCTCCATAGACATGAAAAGAGATATAACAGAAAATCAGGCTATTTTGAAAATGGACTTAAAATCAACAATATACAAGAATGATATAGACAAAAATGTTGCATAGTATCTACAATGAAACTGTCCAAGGTTTTATTAGTTAAAATGGATGTACAAATAATAAATGTACAAACAATAAATTAAAAGAGTGACTTGGATTTTAAGTCAGAAAAGGGACTTGGACAATTTTAGTATTTTGGATTTAGAAAAAAAAACATAGATATGTTATACATATAAAGAAATGTTGAGAAAAGGAAAACAGAGAAGAAATCAGCTTTTGGGACATTATCTAAAAGGAATAACCAAGACCTTTAAAACTAAAACAAAGCTTTAAAAAGTTTTCTTATTCAACCAAGATTAAACTGTATATAATCCTCTTTTTTCTAACAGCTTTTAATGGTATTTTCTTGACTAGAGCTGAATGATAATGTTTTAAAGATTTGTTTATAGCTAAGATGTGGGAAGAAGAGAATTTTGTTGTATTTTTTTAAAAAGTGATACATTATGGTATTAAAATTTGACAGGAGATGAAGATAAGATAGTAAGAGATTGATTTGTAGGACATCATCTGAAGAGATTAAAAATTAAAAAAATTAATTTGTTATTTCTAGTAGATCTCAGTGGAATTTTTCTTGGTTAAGTTTGCATGATGAGGTTCTAAAGATTGTTTATAGATTGGAAGAATATTTTTTATTTGTATTTATTTGTTTGTATAACTGCAAACACTGATGGTGATATAGACAATTCTCATCATCCAGATCATGGTTGTCCCAGAGGAGGCAACTGGACTTTATTGTTTTTATTTTGAAGACTTTTCGCTTCTCATCCAAAAGCTATAAAAAGCATGGGTATCTGTTACCTAGAAAGATGTTATGTAGGTAGTTTATTTCCTATTTTTGACATTCCAGGTTATTGGAAGTTTTTGACACAGATTACTGCAGTGTCCTTGAATAATTAAAAAAAAAAACCTTCTCGTTACTGATAGTGAGGCACTTGGTTAGTTTGAGGGTTTTTTTTAATGAACTTGGTCTCAGATTTGCCATCATTTCTTCTACTAATGAGGATATGCAGGAAAGGTAGTATGTTTTTGTTTCCTTCTTCTCTTGTAAATTTCTGTTTCCCTGTCTCATCTGTCTCTCATCAATGTTTTTTTTTATTATGTTGAAAGCTTTGTCCACATAGGAGATTCATATTTTTAGTTGAAAGTGTGAGAATTATTCCTTCTAGATGTTGCATCACAGTCTCAGCAATCCTGTTGGCGTTGCTTCTTTTTCCTCAGGGCAGAGGCAGAAATTCTTCCATTTGTAGAGGCTGTAGAGCACGTGTCCCTAACCCCCAGTCCATGGACCGGCACCTGTCTGTGGCATGTCAAAAACCGGGCTGCACCAACAAGTGAAGCCCCCTCTGCAGAAAGCAGGCAGCACGTGAAACCACCGCCCCCCTTCCGGTCTGCGGAAAAACCTCTCTCCACGGAACTGGTCCTTGGTGCCCAAAAGGTTGGGGGCCACTGCTGTAGAGTCTTTCCCCTTTTCCTTGAATTAATGGCAGCTGCTGTAAATCCAATGGTTGAAAAATATAGGGAGGCTAAGAAATCTACACTGAAGCTTCAGTGTAGAGGAGCTTCCCTTGACAGGTTTGGGTTTCTTTGTGTCACATTTCTCCCTCTCACTATCCTGGTTTTTGTCTTATCTTCTGGGAGGCTCCTTTGTACTGTTGTCCCTCCCCAAGTGTTTTCTGATAAGTCTGGATGTACCAATAGACCAGAATATATGTAGCTCAGGTTGAACTGTGGAGTCCTTGATGCTCTCTAAGCTTGGTTGTTTTCATGCAGACATTTCATTACCCAAACTAGGGTTACTCAGTGTTAATTACCATCTCTCTCTCTCTCTCTCTCTCCCCCTCCCTCCCTCCCTCCCTCTCTCTCTCTCTCTCTCTCTCTCTCTCTCTCTGTGTATAGTCTATCACCCTTATTTTCTCTCCCAGGACTGTCAGCTTAAACTTGTACCATGTAGACAAGTTATTCTTCTCTGCAGAGATGAAAGCCTGCACGGAACATCCTCAGGAACTCATTAAAGCAGTTTCCCACTCCTTTGGTTCCTCTATGTACAACAAACAAATGGTGTCTTCCTCTTAACTCCTCTCATGAATTTGTTGCCTCACCAAGCAATGCTCCAGTCACACACAACAGGCAAAAAGTTCCACAGGGTGTAGTTAGCAGCAGTTAGCAGTCTTGTCAGCAGTCTCTTTTCCTTCTAGCTTTTCTTCTTCTTGTTGTTTTTCCTCCTCTCACCTGCTGGATTTGCTTGGCTCTCTCTGTATATTCACCCAACAAACAAAAGAGGAATGTGGTGCAAATGTTATTCTTTTTTTTTCAAGGAAGGAAATGTTGCAGATTGTAGTATTTGAATCGGAACAAGATATGTAGCAGAACAAGCTCACATGTTCATGGATGATTGTCTCCTATCAATCTGCATACCTGTAGCCTGCACTGAAAAATAAAAATGACTTTTGTAAAACTTTCCTATCTGGCCATCAGGTGGTGATGCTTCTTACATGATCTTCAGTGCAGTTTTCTGTATTGAATTCAGTGAGATTTCCTCTTAAGATAACATTTATAAGACAGTACTACAAACCATTGGAAATCGACTATAGATCATTACATTACATGAAAATAATGTTTCTAAAACAATTTTTTTCGGAAATTGTTGAAATATTTTGAAAGAGGGAAGAAACTGTTGGCCACATTAAAGCTTTCTCTTTCCAAGCTGTTTCAGACATTTTTGCCTCATGCATCTGATTCTGTTTTCGGGGATAATGAGAAGCATTGCCAGCCTCGTTCTTAGGTTTCAATCAGAGCAGGGCTTTGTTTTATTTAGCTAGGCTGGGATACCTGGTATCTGGGAGATACAGAGAAAAGACAGTGGGGTTTGCACAGCACACACTGAATCACAAATTAGGGAGCTTTGTTGCAGTTGAGTATTTTATCTAAATTCACCCTGATTTCAGTCATCGTCCAGTGAGTTTACAAACCTAGATAGTACATCTAATTGATGAATGATTATTAGTCACTGAGAAATGTGTCATATGAACAATATTTCAATATCATGTATTCTTGCACAAGAGTACAATATTTGGGAGCTATGAAAAAAGCAACATTCTTGATAGTTTTTGCTTTGAAGTCCTTTCTGTCTGCCTTAAAATACTAACAGAGGCCGTGTAAGCAGTGTCCAGTCTCATGTCTGACTTGGGCACGGTGCTCATCTCTTCTTGGCCATCAGAGCCAGCATCGGCCAAAGACAATTTCCATGGTCATGTGATCAGCATGTATATCCAAAGGTTCCTGGAATGTTCTTCCCTTCCCACTGAAGTGATACCTATTCATCTACTTGCATTAGCATGCTTTCAAACTGCTAGGACACACACACATACGCTGCTAGGTGCGTAGTAACAGGTAATTCTCGAATTATGACCACAACTGTGCCCAAAATTTCTGTTGTCACATGAGAATCACTTGAGTGTTTATATGACTTTTCTTACCACACTGGTTAAGTGAATCACTGCAGTTGACAAGTTAGCAACCTGGTTGTTAAGTGAATCCGGCTTCCCCATTGATTTTTGCTTGTCAGAAGGTCGCAAAAGGGGATCATATGACCCTGCGACACAGCAACCATCATAAGTATGAATCAGTTACCAATCATCTGAATGTTGATCAGATGATCATGGAAATGCTGCAAAGTTTGTAACTGTGAAAAATGGTCATAAGGCACTTTTTCAGTGCCATTGTAACGTTGAACTGTCACTAAATGAACTGTTGTAAGTCAAAGACTACCTCTAGAAATGCCCAGCAATCCCTATGCACACATAACTCATTTAATATAGCTCATCTGATAAACAGTACACATACTGTATGTGGTATGTGCATGCCCAAATGAACCAGCAATAGTGCTTAGTGGCACTCGGATTAAATCAAGATTCTTTGGCTCTGACAAAGACTGGAGGGATAATCTTATTAATCCAAACATTTAACATTTGTAGGAAAATAAAGCTCATAAACTATAACATGTCAAATGGATGGTAAACTATTAGAAAAGCCTGCAAACAGATAGATTAGAGGCAATCAGAACTACCTTTGATTGTATTATTGCATCCTACTTTCTTCTCATGTGGCATTCCTTACAGTTCCCCTCACTGTCATGTCTTTTCAATGGAAATAACAACACATTTAACAGTACAATTACACAGAATCAGTCTGTCGCACACTTTCCATTCCATAAAGAGGAACACAAGAATGTGCATGTAACCCTAAAACAGCCTTCTCCTTTTTAATTCCTCCAGATGTTTTTGGTGTAATATTCTCATTGGTAAGAGTGGAAAAGATGCTAATCCTTGTTTCATAATTTGTCCAAGACCCTAGCCATACTAGAGGCAGAATAATACATAGGGAAGGGGATCCTAAATGATATTTAAACAACATTTATACTACGCGAACTGTTTGAACATTTTCTATGTTACAGCTAATCCTTGATTTATAACTGGTCTCTTAGTGACTGTTTGAAGTTACGACAGACCTTCCTTGAATATTATAACCCAGATTCGAAGTCCCAACACTCTCCCCCATTCCTGGAATCATGTGATCATACTTGAAGGGCCCGGCAACATTTACAGCCATTTGTAACCTCCCACATTCATGTGGCTGAGGTTTACAACAGTTTTGCCTAAAACTGGCATTTACGTTTGGTTTTCGGAACAACCGGCCCATAGGGAACCATTGGTTTTCTTAAAGACCATGGCATTCACTTTATAACTGCTGCAAAAAAAGATCATAAAATCAGGTCAGTCAAGTGAATTATTTATATTTGTATAGAAATGATAGAATATGATAGAAATATCTATGATAATTGTGAATTACAACTGTGATGGGCAGGCTCTGTTATATCATAATTCTAGGGTTTATCTGTATTGGCAGTGTCCAAAAATACACCAGGCTGAAAGCATTTTCATCATAATTGAAAATAATATTGTTAAATATTTAGTTTTATTTTTTTCTGCATTAAATAATGAGGCAAGTATGAATTTTGATGCTCTGTAATTGCAGTTATACTTAGACTTACATACCGCTTTACAGCCCTCTCTCTCTAAGCAGTTTACAGAGTCAGCGTAATATAGCCCCCAACAATCTGGGTCCTCATTTTACCCACCTCAGAAGGATGGAAGGCTGAGTCAACCTGGAGCCTAGTGGGATTCGATCTGCCAAATCGAATCAGAAGGAGAAGTAGAAGTAGCCTGCAGAAGTAGCCTGTACCATTATCCAGTCCAATCCAGCTGATCCTGCCTTTCTTTGCTATATATCCTGATTATTTGTCTGTGCTAAGACAAGTGGATATGTTGTTTCTCTTTCCCCAAACCTCATACTACCCTGATATCAACTTGTCCTGTTTTAAAATTTATTTATTTGCCTATTGAGGTATCTTAGATGCTGACACAAGGCAGAAAGGGGGAAAAATAAGTGTAGAGCACTGGATGCTCGAGGTGGAGATATTTTCTATTAACTTTTAGGAGCAAGTCTCAAGGACAAATTTGGGTAAGGCATAAAATGGAAGTTTGAAAAACAGCAACCTTGCTCTCCCAGGATCCACATCAGAATTCTTTCTCCAGTTCTTTCCTTTTAAGAAATCACCATTCATGAAGCTACTTATTGTGTGGATGTTGCCTTGTCCGTTTGGGCTTTAGAAGAAGTAATAGATGAATGCTGGGTCATTTTTAAATGAATTGGCATATTTAGAAACTAGGGCTATTTGACACATTGTTCAACTTGCCCATCAGATTCTATCAGAGAAACAGCTGCTCTTGACTATTATCCATTATTCCAAGAATGCCACATATTAATAGCTGTTTACCTTTTTAAATGGTCATTGGGGTTACCAGCAAGGGCAGCTTGACCATAGCACTTGTGGAGTACCACAAACCTTTTGTCCTTGCCTACATGTTATAATTATAGGTTGTCTGTAGGTAGACTATTTACATAGTGTTGGTTTAGCATAGGGAAGATTTAAGCTGAGATGCTGATTTCCCTCCCATCTGGTGATATTCAGCCACTTAATCGCTTACCTTCTTCCCGGATTTTTAGTGAGGGTGGTGGAAATTCAGTAGGCTATTGCAAGTTTTTTGTTTTTTTTTGGGGGGGGGGGAANTTTTTTTTTTTTGGGGGGGGGGGAGGAATTGAATAAAAATAAAATAGTTTGTTATGGTTTTCAGATTAATGGTATTTGTTCACCAGTATTGATTATTTGATTTATTTTAGTAGTTGGGATAAGGATCAACTCTTTGTGATCGCTTATAACTTTTGTTTTAAAAGCCTTAGTGGTTATCTTTGGTAGGATTACTTCTCATTTGACAAGCCTGTAATGTAGTTCAGCCTAGAGCTGAAGTCACCTCTACCTGTGAGTAAGCCAAGCCGAAGTAAGTTGGATTCATTTATGTGTAAACTTCTTTCCATTTAACAATTCACTTGTTCTCCATGGGAGATAAGGAATTCCATGCAGGCAAGAGACTCCTTTCTCCACCATTCCTTGCCATTCTCCTTCATTTCCATATTGAGAAGAAAAAAAAATTACTCTTCAGATCTGAACTTTGCTTCTGTATTAATAAATGATGGTCCTTGGTGCTCTCTGAGCTTGTTTTCTTGCAGACGTTTTATTACCCAAATTAGGTAATAATCATCAGCGCACTGTAAGAAAAATCTGCAAGAAAACAACCAAGCTCAAGGAAAAACCAGCAACTCTTCATTTCAATCATGAGTTGCAAGTTTTCTCCTTTATAGGTTCACACTGATTTAGGGAAAGTGAGGGCTTCATTTTTACAGCTCTGAAAATGTAGGTTAGTAGTCTCTTAAAATGCCAAGGGGGGAAAAAAGCAAGATATGAACTGCAATTTGAGGCATCAGTTGGGTTTATGCATACACATAGAGCTTGGTGTTTCTAGCAGGGCTCCCATTTTATTTCTTTTTTTGATGACATATGATAACCACTCTATCATCTGTCTGTCTGTTGCCCCCATAAAGACTATTTATTGAAAGCTATCTTCTAAAATTAAATGAAATTGCAGTTTTATACTGACATCATTGTAATCAATAGGATATATATGTATAAATAGGACAGGGCATAAATGCCTTATTTGGCATCTTTAAATAAGGTTGAGGATGAAAATGACATTGTTGTATGGTTCTGAACTCATTCTTCCAAGGTGGCTGCTGGCTGAGATCTCAGGTTTTGTGACATTTTTATTGTTGTAGAGAATCTCTTTGATCTCTGCAATCTTGTTGGGTCTGCCATCAAAAGAAGCAGCACCCAGCTTTGCCCCAATTACTACCTAAATAGAAGATATACATGGCTGTTGATTCCCTTGTTAATGGTTCCCAAATGATGCTGGCAAATCCAGTTGAACTCCCACTCAGCTAGTGGGGGATAAACTGCACTCTGCCTGAAAACCCACTTTTTGTAAATTCTCTCTTGTTGTGATCTTGTGGCTTCAGTTTATGGAAGCAGATTTAATTGCAGATGGACAGAAAAGAATTTACATTTTGCTCAGATTGTAAATGCCATCTTCTTATCTGCATTTAATATAGGTCAACATTACCCAACCTGTGTATCCTCCAGAATGCTGGACTTGGGGATGGGAATGCATATCTCATAATTCTCTAGCCAGGCAGGCTATATCTGATGTTCATCGAGGTGAAGATGCTCTTTGACCAATGTTTGTCTAAGAAGAGTTAAAACTTGATATCTTTTTACCAGCCATCAGAATTATGCAAGAGGTTCAGGATTCTTTTTATTTGTACACAAACAGAATGGAATCACATCCACACAAAATCAGCTGGCAAAAGAACTATTGTGTTAAAAATGGGGCTGTAGGAAGAAAAAGCCATGCAGTTGGGTGGTGTCTCAGAAAGTTGCTGACTGCTCTATTCTGAGTCCCTTTCCCTCTCCCTTTTGCTCACATGATCCAGAGAGCAAAGCGTGCAGCCCACCCGATTCTTCCCAGAGCACGTAGGCCAAAAGATACAGCCACTGTGGTAGAAACACTGCTTTGCATTTTTTCCATGCCAGTATTTTTTAAAAAATAACAATAACCTCAACAGGGTGGAAGCTGTATTGAACTCAGTGGTACTTACCTCTGAATAAACATGGGTTGGATTATGTCAGTAGGACTTGACTATTAGGAATGGGTTGTCTCAGAATTGTTCTGATATTGCTACTTTTGAATGTTGTCCAGCTAGATATTTTTCAGTGCAAGAACAAAAATCACTTCTTGGCAAGAAACAAGAAATTCATGCTTACACTGACATGTTTGTAGCAAAAGTAGGAAGCATCAGTTCTGACGTTATACTGAAGTGATGGCTACAACAGGTACATATTTCTCTCGCATATACATCTTTCTCACGCAGCTCCACCTCAGGGCATTCAGAATAGCAGCTCCACTATATCTGACTTTGCCTGAACCTGGCCTTTCCCTGCATGAGCCAGATTCAGAAGTCTTAACAGGACAGATTTAGCCTGCATCAGGTTTTCCCATCCCTGCCCCAGAAGGGAACTTCCCAATGGGCTCTCGTGAAAACATTGAGCAATAGTCATCTTCACGAAGCAGCCCAACATCAGAGGGAGAGATGAAAAGGTGGGCTGTGTCATAGTAGGGCGTGTCAAGTTTTTCAACTTTCAAATTCCAAATATTAGGGGTGCTCAAAAGTTGTAACATGCCTTAGGGATTGTAAAGATTTTTGGTTACTTTAATCTAGATGTAGCTACATAAATATCATAACTTTTAATATTTTATTTGTTTCATTTTGTCATAGCTTTGCTGAGAGATCAGTGTCTGTTAACTACTTTCCAATGGTTACCTCAATTCATCAGGCTGCTGAAGAAGGAGAAGCCAGAAGGAACTAGCTGTGGTCCTGGTTCCTTGTGCTGTTGTGACTCTACCTCCTCTCAGAATTGCTCAGGAGCCACCCACCGCATCCCTTTCCCCCTCCCTCTTTTCTTATCTTTAGTGTCTCTTACATTGTACGCTTAAGAACAGGGCTACCAGTTCTGCTCAGTTCAATCGAACCAGTAGTATCAGCTGAGAGGAAGAAAAAAGCCTCCATCAACTGAGAGGAGAAAGAAGAGAAAAGTCTAGAATCAGCCCTTCCACCTGCCTCTGCGTTCTTCTCTTCTTGATCTTCTCAGCTGATTGGTGCTGCAGGCATCAGCTGGTGTGTGAAAAGCTATGCACACAAAAACCAAATCGGTAGTGGAACAGGTAGGATCCTACTGCTGGGAACAGGATCTTTGTTTTTTATTGTAAATTAGAGCCCCTTTGCATAAAAGTAGGGAAAAGAAGTTTTAATTCTGTTCTGAAATAATCTGAGTTTAAGTCAAAAATTAAATGACCTCATTGGCTTCGTGTTAGAACTGAATGACTTTTTGAAACATAAGATTGGACCACAGTTTAGTCTTGATTTAGTAATCACAATTGGGGCCAGCAGCCTGGTCATTAAAACGACACTGCTAAGTGAAACTGCAGCTGTGCTTACAAATCTTACTTTAGTTGCCTTTGCTTTATTTACAGACCTAAGAAGAATATAAATGCTAAGACTCATCACAAAGTTGCTTCTTCATAGCTGTCATAATTGTGAATGATCTTGAGACGAGGCAGTCACTAAACAAGCATTATTTTGGGGGGAATTTCAGCCTCAATTCCCTTTGCCAATTTTACTGAGTCTTGTCTGCCTAGCAGGTGGTGGAGATTAGAAACAACGTATATTCAGACTTGCAGCATTATTCCATAAATACATCGCCATGAGGCTTGTGGTGCTCCTCTGACTTTGCCACAATGCCGATCCTTGAATATACCACAGCTACCTTTCCATCCAATAGCAAATTTTGTGGCTGGCCTGGTCATAGATTGCTGGTTCAGAGCACCAACATTTTACCAGGGGCTTGCCAGGTGCATTTAGTTCTGTGAGATTGCAGACTTGGGAGATGAAATGCAATGAAAAACTCTAGCTGAGCCCTTCTATTACAACCCCCACAGAGTCTTGGACTATACAAGCTTCAACCTCTACATACATATTTGGAGATGGGATGGAGGATGGAAACATCATTCTTTTAGAAGCCTGAGAAAGAAGAAGGTGGAGAAGAGGATTGCTTGCTTGTTTGCTTGATTGATTGATTCAGGAGATTTTGAGTTACTCTGATTTGGTATTGTTACACCAGTCAGTCTGCTGCTCTGGTTCTATTTGGGGAGAGCAATCTTTTTCACCAAGGCAGAGGGGGCGACAGGCAATGCATTCCTCTTTCCTTAAATTTTTGTCCATTTTTTTCTTTGCATGTCTGTTTCCTTTCCACTCAACATTATCTACTGCACTTAAGATCTTGGACAATTCCCTCAAGCTTCCATGGTTCCTTTCTTTCTTATTTGGACTCACTGCACCATGATGCTCTGTGTAGCTTCCAGGCAAAGTTAATGCCCTTTGCTTGCTTGCTGAACTTTTGGCACACTGAAGAGGTTCATCTCTGTAAGGAAAATCTTAAAAGAATATAGACTTCACCTCAGACCAGGACCTACAATATGTTGTGTGGTGTTGTTTTTTCTTTAGAAGAATGAGCCCAGCGGTTCACTAGGCGGCAGTTCAAATGTAGGGTCATTTGTTGTGCTGTATAAGTACAGATTTAGAAAGTTGAAAAATTGTTTAAGGTTAGAGGTCAGAGGGTGATATTGAGCTGCCTGAGCTGCTAGGAAAATGCAGAATTGCTTTCGCACAGAAACTTTTGTTCAGACTATGATAGATGGCTTCTTTGGGTCTTAAATTTACTTTCCATTGTGGGTGCTAACTTGCATGAAAAGCCATGTTGCTTCTAGATAAAATAAAAATAATGAAATAGTGAAAAAAGAAGTTTTTGGCAGCATGAAATGAAGAGACTGTGCTGTACACCAACTCTGTCTGCACATTTCAGAGAAAAATATCTACATATCTATCCTGCTTCGGTTTCTATCTGACATTGTACCTCCTTGCTTAAGTTAGTCCATAAATTAAATTTTATACTGGGTGGAAGGTTCAATACCTTGAGAATTTAGTTTCACTGGAACGATAGTTTTGGAAGAAATGGGTGGTGTCTGGTGATATTGTAGAAACTGGGAGCTCACTGAAATGTCCAGTTGTTAAGAAGTAGAGTTGCAACATTCTGCATAACTCTTGTTCATCTTTTCTGAGTAGGACAATGCATTGCAAACTAAATGAATGTGTGCAGTTCCTTTGCATAAGAATTCAAATTATGTAAGAGTCAAAATCTTGGCTGCTGTGTATATTAATTTTGGATGTTATGGTTTTTATAGTTTTGGAATTGTAAGCCACTCAGAGTCATTTAAGATGAGATTGAATTAAAAAAATGAAGTGAATAAATAAATATGAAACATAAATATATCTGGATTATATCATCATTCACATTATTAAAATGAAGTAATTCCAACAATAAGAATCATAAAATGGTAAGAACTGAAAGGAATCTTAAAGATCATCTAGTTCAGTCTAACCAATGGAGGAATCCATTACTACAGCATCCATGACAAATAGATTTTGACACCTCCAGCAAAGGACAGTCCATTCCCTTTCCAGGAACTCTCTTCCATTATTCAACAGTTCTTACTATTAAGAATTTTCTCTGGTGCCCAATCAAAATCTGCATCTTTGTATTTTGCACCCATTATTTCTGCTTCTGCTTTTGGTTTGTTCTTCATCCATTGTTCCATATCTTGAGATAGTCCAAACCAAGTTGGAACAAGGAGCTTTTTTCCTATATTTTTTAAAAAAATTGTTTACTTTTTTATTCATTGATAAAATGAATGGAAAAAAAAATACCATAATCTCCAACAAACAAAACATATGTTGAAGGCCTCAGATTAGGGAAGTCTGGTTTAGGAATTGGTTAACAAAATTATTTCATGTGCACATCCTGAAATCTTGGCAGAAAGCGCTTTTGTCCTCACAGGAGAATTTTGACTCTATGAGAAAGCTTACATATACTATCTATTTAAAAGGAGAACATATTTTAATATTTTATGATGCACTGCCTAGAGTTGTTCTCCAAGGGAAATGGGCAGTTCAAAAATGTGAAAAATAAATAAAAAATAAACAGATGTGGTAGTATACCTATGATATTTTAAATATGTGGACCCTTGTCACCATTAACTGAATGGATAACAGATTATTGACACCATGCATTTCTGGCATGGAAGAATTCATTCTGATCACAATAGATATATTATGTGAGAGGTGGAGATGTAACATCTCAGATAATGTATGGCATCCTGCTGAATGGTCATCGATTGAAGCCCTATAAACTTGACACTGCATCCCAGCCAAATTAAAACCCCTGTCCCACTGCACTAATGGATGCAAAGAGGATGTAAAACGTTAAAAAAAGCTTGCCATCCATTGGAAA